>SJXO01005308.1:114817-135102 GCA_006408615.1 Connochaetes taurinus
AAAAGCCTCTTGATGAAAGTGAAAGAGGAGAGTGAAAAAGTTGGCTTAAAGCTCAACATTCAGAAAACGAAGATCATGGCCTCCGGTCCCATCACTTCATGGGAAATAGATGGGGAAACAGTGGAAACAGTGTCAGAACTTATTTTTTTGGGCTCCAAAATCTCTGCAGGTGGTGACTTCAGCCATGAAATTAAAAGATGCTTACTCCTTGGAAGAAGAGTTATGACCAACCTAGATAGCATATTCAAAAGCAGAGACATTACATTGCCGACTAACGTCCATCTAGTCAAGTCTATGGTTTTTCCAGTGGTCATGTATGGATGTGAGAGCTACTGTGAAGAAGGCTGAGTGCCGAAGAATTGATGCTTTTGAACTGTGGTGTTGGAGAAGACTCTTGAGAGTCCCTTGGACTGCAAGGAGATCCAACCAGTCCATTCTGAAGGAGATCAACCCCGGGATTTCTTTGGAAGGCATGATGCTGAAGCTGAAACTCCAGTATTTTGGCCACCTCATGCGAAGAGTTGACTCATTGGAAAAGACTCTGATGCTAGGAGGGATTGGGGGCAGGAGGAGAGAGGGACGACCGAGGATGAGATGGCTGGATGGCATCACGGACTCGATGGACGTGAGTCTGAGTGAACTCCGGGAGATGGTGATGATCAGGGAGGCCTGGCATGCTGCGATTCATGGGGTCGCAAAGAGTTGGACACGACTGAGCGACTTAAGTGAACTGAGCTAGAAGTCATGCAAGAGAAACACAAAATATCATTATTCCTAAGTCTATTAAAGAAATAGAATTTGTCAAAACCTTTTCTCAAAAAAAGGTCAGAACAGTGATTTTACTGGTGAATTTTCTGACTATTTAAAGAAGAAATAACATGTCTTTTATAAACTCTTGCAGAAAATAGTAAATGAGGAAACATTTATCAATTTGTTCCATGAGATCAGTACGTATCTGAAAACAAAACCAGGCAAAGATATTACACAGAAAGTAAGTTTCACATCACAGCACTCATAAGCAAAAATAAAAGAAATCCTTTAAAAGAAATTGTAAGTCCAAATCCAAAATATTTGAGAAAACTGAGATCAGCAGAATTTATCCCCACAATGCAAGACTCTTCAATACAAGTAAAGCAATCAGTGCAACTCATCATATTAACAAAATAAAGGGGAAAAAACAGATAATCATTTCAAGGACTTTTAAAAAAGCACTTGACAAAATATATCATCTGTTCATGGTTTATAAAAGTTAAAATACCATTGTAATAGTAATAGGGGGGAATCTCCTCAACTTGATCAATGACATTCATGAAAAAATCCTTAAGTTTACATTGTACTTAATGTTGAAATATTGAATGTTTTCCTCCGAGATTGAAAAACAGAAAAAGGGACCCATTCTCACCACTTTTCATCAATAATTTACTTGAGATACTAGCCATTGCAGTAAAACGGAAAAGAACATTTAAAAATCAGAAAGTGAAAAAGTAAAACTATCTCTATTTGCAGATAATATGTAGAATATACATGTAAAATTTCTATGCACTCTACAAAGCATCTGCAACTAATAAGAGTATTTAGCAAGGTTACAGAATACTGTTAATGTACAAACATCAATTTAACTTTATATATTAGCAATAGACAGATGACAAATTAAATATAGAAAATACATTTACAAAAGTGTAAAATACTTAAGACTATACATAACAAAAGACATACAGGATATGAGAAATTCCTTTTTTTTTTTTTTTTTTACAATTTATAAGACTCATAGTTGTTAATTGTCTATACTCCTTAAAATCATCTATAGCACCAACCTCATCCCCATGAAAAATTTAGCTGCCTTTTCCTTTGTGGAAATTCACAAACTGATACTGAAGGGCCTAGATTAGTCAAAACAATATTAAAATGAAGAAAAAAGTGAGAGTTTATATACATATTTTAAATTTCAACAAAAGTATATTAACTCAGAAGTATGTCATTAGCATTAGAAGAGATATATAGACTAATGAACCTGAATGAGAAATACAGAAATCCATCCATGTTTATATGCTTAAATAATTAGCAGTAAAAGTGCCAAAGACATTCAATGGGAGAAAGAATATCAATAAATGGCATTGGAACAACTGAGACTCCACTTGGAAAAAATAACCAGCAACTCTAATTTCATAATATTAAAAAATCAAATATAAATAGAGTTGCATATAAAACAAGTTATAGATGTTCTAGACAAGCACACGGGAAATTTTCAAGACTTTTTAGGCAAGTATTTCTTAGAACATATAAAACATGAATCAAAAATAATTTATAAGTTAGATCTTAAAATTTTTTAATTTTGTTCTTCAAAAGATATAATCAAGGAAAGAAAGGAAAATATTTACAAAATAACTGGCAATTTTTTCTGATACAGCATGGCCAGTTCTGTGGGTAATCTATTCTCTTATGGATGACAGAGCATAGTACTCTCAAATCGGCAGCAAAAGTCTAAGTACAGTTCTTTTTTTAAAAATTTTTTTAGTTTTTCTCTCTCTTTTTTTATTTTTTATTTTATTTTTTTACTTTACAATACTGTATTGGTTTTGCCATACATTGACATGAATCCGCCACAGGTGTACATGAGTTCCCAACCCTGAATCCCCCTCCCACCACTCTCCCCATATCATCTCTCTGGGTCATCCCAGTGCCCCAGCCCCAAGCATCCTGTACCCTGTATCAAACCTAAAGTACAATTCTTTTGTTTTCTTAAAAACTAAAGCTGTGATTTGAGCATCTGTATGAAGGAAAATGGAGAGAATTATGTTTTTAAATCGTACAGGTCTCTTTTCACATGCATTGTATTATCATGGTTTTCATATGCTGTTTTGTTGTTGTTGTTTAGTGGCTAAGTCACGTCAGACTCTTTCACAACCCCATAGACTGTAGCCTGCCGGGTTTTCTGTCCTTGCGATTTCCCAGGCAAGAATTCTGGAGTGGGTTGCCATTTCTCTCTCCAGGGAATCTGTCTGACCCAGAGCCTGAACCCATGTCTCTTGCAAGTCTCCTGCACTGCAGGTGAATTCTTTACTGCTGAGCCACCAGGGAAGCACACCTTGTTTTAGACATTAATATTAAACAAGTAAAAGAGTACAAAGAAGTCTTATGAGGGATTTCAGTTTATAAAGGATTGACTTGGAGAAGGCAATGACACCCAACTCCAGTACTCTTGCCTGGAAAATCCCATGGACAGAGGAACCTGGTAGGCTGCAGTCCATGGGGTCACTACTAGTCGGACACGACTGAGTGACTTCACTTTCACTTTTCACTTTCATGCATTGGAGAAGGAAATGGCAACCCACTCCAGTGTTCTTGCCTGGAGAATCCCAGGGATGGGGGAGCCTGGTGGGATGCCGTCTATGGGGTCACACAGAGTTGGACATGACTGACGCGACTTAGCAGCAGCAGCAGCAGCAGAGAAGTACAAGGCAGAAACAGGACTCAGAATGTTCTCAGTTGACAGAAAAAAAATGTCCGTTGGACAGATGGTGGTGGAAGGAGAATTCAGAAATGAAGGAAGGACACAGAGACCATGGAAGGGATCCTTGACCAATTGGGAAAGAGCCAGACTAGTTGTGAGAGCCAGAGAGAGCAGGGTCAAAGCCCAGTATCCAATGCTGGAGAGTGCTCGGCTCATCTAGAGGAGCTCTTAAGGTTTCTAACTAGGAAAAGAAAAAAATAAAAGATGGACAAATCATGAGGATCAGAGCCAGTAAATCTAGAACCTTTTATCTAAATTCACCATGTCTCTATTGCGCTTTCTCAGGCCCTTCATGCACACACACACACACACGCACACACACACATTCACTCCACTTCTAAATTCTCAGGAAACAAAATACTTTTAACTCACCTGGCTTAATTATCAACAAAGCATTATCCATTTCCTCTCTTCTCTTGAGCCCCCTCTGAAATACTGAAGCTTCAGTCAGACTACCCAGCTGTCTCCCTCCCTGTTCTGTAACAAACAGGGATATGAGGGTGGCACAAGGTCAGGAAGCACCAGAGAAAGGAACTCCGGACTGTACTTTACTCCTCTTCGTTCATATGATGGTAATAAATACAGTCTCACATGAACCTAAAGCTGATCTATATGCTCATGTGAAGACACACACACATTTAAAAACCCTGTAAAGAATGGCTGTCCTTCCTGCTTTTATTATATTATTTTCAAGAGAATAGCATAGAGTAGATATTTAAGTAAAATATTAAAGTACCAACTTTCTAGAATTCTGTTATTTCCTTTTCAGAGTAAGGAATTGTGTATGTGTGTGTGTGTGTGTGTGTGTGTGTGTGTGTATATATATATGCCTTCACTATGTTTTTGTTTTTTTTTTTTTTTGCAATTAAACTTATTAATCTTACAGTTTGTGGAAAATCTACCTGGGACAATGAGGGTGGCTGATTCTTAATTTTATAGTCCCATAATTGTTTATAACTTGTCTGTGGAAAAAGTTCTGATAGATATTTACAATAGTCAAGAGTTTGCTTTCTCCAGGATACCCCCATGCCTTAAACAGTATCAATCCATAAAACTAAATTAGAGAGTCTAGTAGTTGCTACAGGCAAGAACTCAGAAACAACCCAGCTTTCATTTGTTGGTCATTTGCACTAACTTTTTAGGATATAAACTAAATTCTAGGGTTTATTACCTGAGTATATTAGATACATCTTGATTCCTCCCATTTTGATCCCTGCTTGAGAACACCACTGACCCTCACGGCTGTCAGCCCCCACGCTGACATCAGCATCATGCATATTTTTGGCCTTGTAGTCAGTCATTCCCTGTCTGAGAATGATCTCTGCTCTCAGGTGGGCAATTTGGATGACTGAACACAAGATGTTCCCACACTTATCCCCTCCTCCTGTCAGACAGAGTAGTGAAAATATGTATCCCAAACATGTTGTAAATGAGAAATGCAGAACTCTGCTATTTGGAGGATGTACTTTGAAAATAACAGAAAAGATTAAAAGCAGATTTTAATGGTCTTATATGCACAGAAGACATTAGATGAGCAAGCTCCTTTAGATCCTTCTTTCTTCCTTGCTTTGTAGAATTTCAAGAACTTGAAGAAATTGTGGCCATAGTTTTGTGAATGTATAGATATCACGATGTCAAGGTGATGGTTTTCATATCTTTCTTAATCTATGAGCCTATTATTTGCTATTCACTGCCTTACTACTGGTGAAATTGTTGTTCCATATCAGTGTAAAAAATTCAAATAGGAAAAAATTAAGACCCAAATAACTTTCAAGTCCTACCATAAAAATCCTATTGAAAGTATCAGGAATTTCTGCCAAGTAAGTGTACTTAACTTTCTAAGCTACTCAGTGACCTTTGACCTATTGCTGACTAGACTAGTGTGGGGGTGGTTTCTCTACAGTTAACTCACTATGGAGAACAGAAAAAACATTAATACTGACAAAGGCATTCTGGGGGATCTTCAGAAATCCTTCCCTCTAAATCCTAATCTTACTGGTAAAACGACTGGCTCAGCTTCCCTAGATTGAGACTAGCCTGTGTCTCGCTCAGGTATGTCAGTCCTCTGTGCAACTTCCCTTCCACTTCAGTTTTTGGCACTTCTAAGCTATATATATAACTTTTGGATTGTGTTGTAATTTTGTGTGTCTGTGATTTTGTGCTGTGTTACTTTAAGTGTGAACTCCATGGCCCAACCTGTAGGTGTCAGAATGGGAATTTAGCCTGCCTCTTACTGGGGTAGATGAGGAAATGCCATGATGTATGTTCCTCCAAGTGCATAGTTTTCTCTCAAAATATATTTTCAACAATAAAATTAAGTCAGACATCAAATAAAAGGATAATCATTTACTTGTGCCACCTAATGCTCAAATTTCTTGCTATCCAGCTTTTTACCTTTTTATTAGTTTATACTTGCTTGTGCAGTATGGAAAAGAGTGTAACTGAGTTAAGTGCTTTTAGAACAAATTAAGAGTTGCATTAATGGATTTCTTATGCGTTTATATTATTTTTATGACTCTACTGTAACCTACATGTTTAAGTAGATCATATGGCATAATTCATGCATCTTCTTTTTCAAGAGCTTGCTGATTTTCCCATCTCCATTTCTCCCCATGAATTCTCTGCTGAGTGTAATCAGGAGCCTGTCTCCCTGTCATTCTCTTTCTCTTCGCTCACTTCTTGGTATGTTGTTGACCTTTGAACACAGGACTTTAGAAAACATGTTCTCATGTTGCCAAGATAAGAATGATTGCAGAAATAAATCAGCCAAGACTAATATTTAGCAAAGATATCTCTCTGGGCTATAAAATTGTTCACCTTTGTAATTTTGTCCATAAGGTTGGGGATGGGTGGTATTGCTTTTACTGCTGGGAGAGGAACTTAATGTAGAAACTTTTTTTGTGTTTCAGCGTTGAAGGCTTAGAGAATATTCTAGTTTCATAAAAAGGAACTAAAATATTGGTACTTTTCAGAGGCAAAGGTCATGATAAAATTGATGCATGGGAGCAATTAGAGGAAAGATTTTAAAAGGACCAAGAAAGCAAATATACAGTTGAGAGGGAATTTCAGAAAGAATAGAGAGAAAAATGCAAGGACCCCACTGTTAGGACCAAACAGGCGCCATGACAGGCTTCAGGGGGCCAAGGTAGGCCTAAGTCTCCTTTACAGAGGGGCTGAGTTATTGCCAAGGAGGAGCTGAGATTAGCCTCTGCCGGTGCCAGGACTCGACCAATCAGTGTACTCCCTGTAGCCTGGTTCAAGCTTATCAGGACGAGGATGAAAACCCCCTAAGAAAGCCCCCGCGCGCAAAAATCTAGCCAGTTAGTAGATGCTAAGGAACCATTGCAACAAATTTGCCCCTGCCAACTCCCTGTCTTTGTCTTAAACCTATAAATACTGCTGTAATTCAGAGCTCGGGGCCCTTGTTCCACTCCACTGCGCTGGATGTGACTTGGGCCCTGGCCTGAGCTAGCAATAAATTCCTTTTTTGCGTTTGCATTGCTGTGGATGTCTTGTTCTCTCAGTTCTGGGGATTGGGACCTTGGGCATAACATCTGGGGGCTTGTCCGGGATCCCCTGACTGAGAAGAACAACACCTTCCAGGCATAAGGGAAGCCTCACTAGAAGGAAGTATATCTGGACGCCGGCATCAGGTCAGGGGGTGAAAGAGTCGCCAGGCCAGCATAAGTCCGAGGCCCAGCATTCGAGCTGGAAGGCAGCTGGTTCTGTGAGCCGTTCTGTAAAGGAATGGGGGAAAACGTTTCTCCTGATCCTGAGTCTGGTGGGCAGTGGATGCCCTTCGTTAAGGTAACTTTGGGGAACAGGACATCAGCAACCCGGGATAAACCTAGTTCAGTGTTTTCGGCCGATATTTGTTCGTCTACTGTCTGTCGCTCGTCTTTGTGTGCAGGCACAGTGCTTGCTTTTTGTGTGCTTATTGTGGGTGTTGCCGTCATGGGTCAAAGTTATTCTACACCGCTATCTGTAATGACTGACCATTTTTCCGATTTTAAGTCCAAGGCTCAGAATCTATCAATGCTAGTAAAGAAGAGCAAGCTAAAAATCCTATGCTCATCTGAGTGGCCGACATTTCAGGTCGGCTGGCCGCCGGAGGGAACTTTCGGCCTGCCGGTCATCCAGGCTGTTAAAGAAAAAATAATGGCTCCTGACCCTTGGGGCCACCTGGACCAAGCTCCTTACATCCTGGTCTGGGAAAATTTAGTAGAAGACCCTCCAGTTCGGCTGAAACCCTTTATTCACAACCCCCCTAGTGCTTCTGTTCCACAGGTCCTGGTCTTGGAGGCCTCTAAGGAAGAAGACCGGGAGGCACAGGAGAGCCGGAAGAAACTGATACTCCAGGAATCTTCTCTATACCCTAGCCTGATTGATTTAGACACTGAAATCTCGCCTCCCCCATATATCCCGCCACCCTTGCTCCCGCAGGTACCTCAGGTGTCGTCCGGAGAACAAAGGAGGGACCCAGAACCCTCGGCTCCGCAGCAGGAAGGGGGGCCAGCCCAGGGAACTCGCGGAAGGACCCGAGGGGGCGGAGACTCGTCTGACTACGGGAGCCGAGAGGCCCCTTCGTCCACCGTTGGAGCATTTCCTGTCCAGGTCGGGCCGGCAAATCCTGACGGGGAACGGAATTACCAATACTGGCCTTTCTCTACTAGTGACCTATATAACTGGAAAGCTCAAACCCCCTCTTTTTCTGAAAAACCTCAAGGCCTTATTGATCTTTTAGACACTATCCTATTTACTCACAATCTTACTTGGGATGATTGTCAGCAGCTGTTACAGGTGCTTTTTACCACGGAGGAACGGGAGCGAATTCTGTCGGAAGCACGGAAACATGTTCCCGGAGCAGATGGGAGACCGACCATGCAGCCCCACCTAGTGGAGGAAGGGTTCCCTTCCACGCGGCCAAACTGGGACTTTGAACGTGCTGAAGGGAGGGAGCGTCTCCGAGTGTACCGCCAGACTCTCATGGCCGGCCTCAGGGCAGCCGATCTAAGGTAAATCTGATAAGACAGGAGCCAGAAGGAGAGCCGGCAGCCTTCTTAGAAAGGTTAATGGAAGCCTTTAGGCAGTACACGCCCATGGACCCCCAGGCTGATGAGTCACGCGCAGCAGTTCTGTTAGCTTTCAGTGAACCAGGCAGCTCCAGATATCAGGAGGAAGTTACAGAAGATAGAAGGGCTGGGGGAACTGTCAATACAGGATCTGGTAAGGGCAGCTGAGAAAGTGTATAATAACAGAGAGACCCCTGAGGAGAGGGAGGACCGGATTAGATGGGAGGAAAGAGAATATGAGGAATGGATTAGACGGGAGGAAAGGGAATATAGGGCTGAAGAAAACGGAGAAATCAAAAAGAGTTGGCTCAGATCCTTTTTGCTGGGACGAGAACGGGGCCCGAAGTCCCAAGAACTAAAGACGCCCGGTTGGGAGGAAAGGAAAAATCAGCTAGACCAGCCCTAAAGAGAGACCAATGCGCTTACTGCAAAGAGCAGGGACACTGGAAAAATGAGTGCCCCAAGAGAGATCTGAAGAAAAAGACTGTAAGAAAGGAAGACTCTTCCTCGGGGACCCACGTCTTATATGCGGGGGAAGATAGTGATTGGGGGGTCAGGGCCCGGCACCTCTCCCCGAGTCCTGGGTAACTATTAATGTGGAGGGGAAACCGGTTGGCTTCATGGTGGATACGGGAGCCCAATACTCAGTTTTCAATCGAAAATTTGGGCCGATGTCCAAAAAGTCTAGCTTGGTCCAGGGAGCCACCGGGACAAAGAGATATTACCGGACTACTAAACGAAAAGTGGACTTGGGAGCCCAACGGGTGTCCCACTCATTTCTGGTGATCCCGGAATGTCCGGCCCCTTTATTAGAAAGAGACCTATTGGCCAAAGTCAATGCACAAATTCACTTTGACTCTGGGGGGATATCAGTCACAGACGAGCTTGGACAACCAATTCATGTTTTATCCCTGGAGCTGAGAGATGAATACAGACTATATTCACCAAAGCCCCCTGCAGCGGTGGATCCTGCTATGCAACAGTGGATTCAGAAATACCCTCTGGCCTGGGCAGAGATAGCAGGAGTAGGACTGGCTAAACAAAGACCTCCCACTGTTGTTGAATTAAAAGCAAATGCTACTCCTGTGAGGGTGAAACAGTATCCCATGAGCCAGGAGGCCCAGCAAGGAATTATGCCACACATCCAGCGCCTCCTAAAGGCAGGAATTCTCAAAAAGTGCCGGTCCCCATGGAATACTCCCCTATTACCTGTGAAAAAGCCCGGGGGAACAGACTTTAGACCAGTCCAAGATCTTGGTGAAGTCAACAAATGGGTGAGTGACATTCATCCCACTGTCCCTAACCCATACACCCTCCTGAGCAGGTTGCCACCAGACTATGTCTGGTATACAATTTTAGACTTGAAAGATGCATTTTTCAGCTTGCCTTTGGCCCCCCAGAGCCAGGAAATCTTCGCATTTGAATGGGCTGACGAGGATGGCCAAACTGTGGGGCAGCTGACCTGGACTCGCCTCCCACAGGGGTTCAAAAACTCGCCGACGTTGTTCAATGAGGCTCTAGGCAAAGATCTCTGTGAGTATCGAACCAGCCACCCCGAAGTTGTTCTGTTGCAGTATGCAGATGACCTAATGCTGGCCGCTACTACTAAGGAGGTATGCCTAAAGGCCACAGGCGATCTCCTCCAGACTTTGGGGACATTGGGGTACTGGGCAAGTGCGAAGAAGGCCCAAATTGCTAGACAGGAAGTCATTTATTTGGGATATAAAATAAAACAGGGACAAAGATGGTTGACTCAGGCTATGAAAGAGACTATTCTATGGATCCCTGAGCCAATGACTCCCCGGCATGTGAGAGAGGTTTTAGGGACTGTTGGGTACTGCAGGCTATGGATCATGGGGTTTGCTGAAAAGGCCTGGCCTCTATATGAAGGAAGGAGAGAGAATAAGAACTGGACTTGGACTGGGTCAATGAGGCGGGCATTTCAGGAACTCAGACAGGCGTTACTAGAAGCCCCAGCCCTTGCTCTCCCTGACGCGGCTAAGCCATTTCAATTGTTTGTGGATGAAAAGCAGGGAGTAGGGAAGGGAGTCCTGACACAGCAATGGGGACCGTGGAGACGGCCTGTGGCATACCTCTCTAAACGACTGGGTCCAGTAGCTGCGGGATGGCCACCCTGTCTTCGTATCATCGCGGCCACTGCTCTCCTTGTCCATGATGCTGACAAGCTGACTTATGGACAGCGTCTCCTGGTGTACACTTCTCATGCCATAGAGGGGATCCTCAAACAGCCACCGGTTAAGTGGATTTCTAATGCTCGCTTAATTCATTACCAGGCCCTGCTGCTGGATGCTCCCCGGATACACTTTCAAACACCTTGTTTTCTGAACCCTGCCACTTTGCTACCCATCCCAGAGGAGGACGGGCCCCTCCATGACTGTGTTGAAGTGTTCGCTGAGGTAACCGCCATACGAAAAGACCTCAGCAACTTGCCATTAAAAAACAGTGAGCTGGTATGGTTCACGGATGGGAACAGTTATATAAAGGATGGACAGAGAAAAGCGGGGGCAGCCATAGTAGATGACACTGGGAGGATTATCTGGGCTGAGGCCTTGCCCCCTGGAACATCTGCCCAAAAAGCAGAACTGATAGCTATGATACAAGCACTAGAGAGGGCAAAAGGAAAAAGAGTCACTATTTACATTGACAGCCGATATGCATTCGGCACTGTGCATATTCAAGGCCCCATATATAAAGAGCGGGGGCTCTTGACGGTGGAGGGAAAAGAGATTAAAAACGTACCTGAGATTCGCAGACTGTTGGCAGCGGCCCACTTGCCCCGGGCAGTATCCATAGTGCATGTCCCGGGACACCAGAAAGGAGAGGATGCCAGAGCCCGAGGCAACCGTGCTGCCAATGCAGCAGCCCGTGAGGCAGCTGCTGGAGACCACAAAACCCATATACTGACTGTGGGATTGCCACTGCCGGGGATGGGAACACTTCCCCCAAGCCCCATATACTCCCCCTCTGATTTGAGCTGGGTGCAAGATAATACCACCTGTCCTGCTGGCAAAAACGGATGGTATCGGGACCAAGATGACAACTTGTTGCTTCCTGCCGACCTGGGCAGATATCTCTGTACCCATTTACATCAAACTATCCATTTGGGAGAAAAAAAGACTTTGACACTCCTACAAACAGCGCAGCTGCGGTTTCCCCCATAGAAGAAAACCATACAGGATATAATCTGCACCTGCAAGGCCTGTCAGATGATGATGAGACCAGGAAAAGGACAGCACACAGGTGTAAGGTATCGGGGAGAAAAGGCCAGGACATCATTGGGAGATAGATTTTACAGAGGTAAGGCCAGGCAAGTATGGGTACCGTTACTTGTTAGTTTTGGTTGATACGTTTTCTGGGTGGGTAGAAGCTTACCCCACTAAGAAGGAGACAGCAATAGTAGTAGCTAAGAAGCTCCTAGAAGAGATTATACCTAGGTTTGGGCTGCCGGCATCTATCGGCTCTGATAATGGACGTGCATTTGTGAGTAAAATTGTTCAGCCACTGGCCTCAGCCATGGGGACCAAATGGAAGTTACATTGCGAGTACAGTCCCCAGAGCTCAGGACAGGTAGAAAGAATGAATCAGACCCTAAAAGAAACTTTAACAAAACTGGCAATAGAGACTGGCAGGGACTGGGTGACCCTCTTTCCCTTCATGCTTTTTCGGGCACGAAACACCCCCTATAAACTGGGTTTGACTCCCTTTGAAATTGTATATGGAAGTCCACCCCCCGTTTGTCCAGCGTTTGAGGGAAAGACCAAACCACCTCTCTCGCTATGCGCTTTCCAACAGGAGATGCTAGCTTTGAGTAAGGTGCATAAACATATCTGGTCATCGGTACGGGAAATTCATGAGGGCCAAAATGAAGGAACGATCCCGTCTCATAATATAGGCCCGGGAGATTGGGTTTGGGTTAAAAGACACCAGTCGAGGACCTTAGAACCAAGATGGAAGGGCCCTTATGTTGTTCTTCTTACCACCTCTACTGCCCTCAAGGTAGACGGAATTGGACCCTGGGTACATTGCAACCACGTGTGACAGGCCACTCCAGAAGAACAAGAGAGGGCTCAAAGAGAATGCAAGTCGACACTGCATCCTTCCAATCCCTTAAAAATGAAGCTCGTCCGACAGCAGATCTCAGACGGATCACTCTGACTCTCCTGATGATGGCTGTCCTCCTCGACCCCAGAACCACCAGCACTGACCCACATCAACCTGTCATGATCACTTGGAGACTTCAAAATGGGCTGACGCGAGAGGTACTCAATACGACCACCGAGATACATCCTCTGAACACCTGGTGGCCTGACTTATACTTTAACCTCAAGGACTTAGTGGACACCCCTTGGTCAGCGTCTCTGACCCGATATAGAGGTTTGGGGGCATGCCCTGGTCATAAAAGTAACGGGGAAACTTGTGGGGATATACAACATTATTTCTGTAGGTCATGGAGCTGTGTGACTTCAAATGATGGGGTAAGGAAATGGAAAACTAACAACCGAGATTTAGTCAACTTCTCCTTCACTCAGCCTTTGCCAAGAGATGAAACCGAATTCTATGATCAGGAAGATGAGATACCTAAAAATGAGACTGCTCAGGTAAAATTAACATTTAACCAGAAATTGGCTATGCCAGAAAAGTCTTGGGTGTCTGGATTATTTTGGGGCTTCCGGCTATGGGCTGAGTGGTTTGGTGTAAAACCTGGGGGAATCCTGATTATGAGTCATATCATAAAACCTATCCAAACCCTGAGTGTGGGCCCCAATCAGATTGAAAATCCAGGCCCACAAAGAGTGTTTAAGGCAGATCCGACTCAGAGGGCTACAATTCTGAGCCCTACGCCCTCCGTTTCCCGACCAGGAGACCAGCCTAATATAGCAGAGGCACTCAACCCCCTTTCCCTTACCTCCAACCTAGAAATGTTGGACCCGTTATGGGCTCTAGCTAAAGCAGCCTTTAAAGACCTAAACCATTCTAACCCCAGAGCAACTCAATCCTGTTGGCTCTGCTACACTCTTCACTCTCCCTTTTATGAAGCAATAGGCTTAGATGTTTCCTACAGCCTGTCCACCAGCTCAGGTCCACCTCAATGTCACTGGAGAAAACATAGGGTCAGTCTCACTATGAGAGAAGTTTGGGGAAGAGGACTTTGCTTAGGTAAAGTTCCACTTGAAAAGACTCCCTTGTGCGCCCGAACAGTCAATCTCACAGAACTGGACCAAGTAAAATGGATTGTACCAGAGGCAGGGGGATGGTGAGTCTGTTCACATACCAGGCTGACTCCGTGTTTATATGCATCAGTCTTTAATCCAAATAGAGAGTTTTGTGTATTGGTGACTGTAATGCCCCAAATCTTCTATCACCCTGAAGAAGCTATGTATGACTACTGGGCCGAGGAGACTATAGATCAGTTAGGAAAAAACAGAGTTAAGAGAGAGCCTATCACAACCATCACGCTAGCGAACATGCTCAGTCTCGGGATTGCCGGGGCAGGGACAAGAATAACATCCCTGACTATGCAAAATCAGGGATTCACTTCCCTATGAGCGACAATAGATAAAGACATTACCCGTATAGAACAGTCAATCAGCCACCTTGAAGAATCCCTAACTTCACTGTCAGAAGTGGTTTTGCAAAACAGATGGGGCCTAGACTTGATCTCCCTACACCAAGGCGGATTATGTGCAGCCTTGGGGGAAGAATGTTGCTTTTATGCAGACCACACTGGGGTGGAGAGAGAGTCCATGGAAAAAGTGAGAAAAAGATTAGCACAGCAGAAGAGAGAGCAAGAAGCCCAGCAGGGATGGTTCGAGTCCTGGTTCCATCAGTCTCCTTGGCTAACAATGCTAATTTCTACCCTACTCGGACCACTCATTTTACTCCTACTCATTCTAACTTTTGGCCCATGTATTTTAAATAAATTAATAACCTTTGTAAAGGAACAAATCAGTACCGTTCAGGTAATGGTACTGAGGCAACAGTATCAGGCAGTGTCTCAAAATGGAGAGGAAGATTCCTCTCAAGGAAAAAAAGACAGGGGGGAATGTTAGGACCAAACAGGCGCCATGACAGGCTTCAGGGGGCCAAGGTAGGCCTAAGTCTCCTTTACAGAGGGGCTGAGTTATTGCCAAGGAGGAGCTGAGATTAGCCTCTGCCGGTGCCAGGACTCGACCAATCAGTGTACTCCCTGTAGCCTGGTTCAAGCTTATCAGGACGAGGATGAAAACCCCCTAAGAAAGCCCCCGCACGCAAAAATCTAGCCAATTAGTAGATGCTAAGGAACCCTTGCAACCTATCTGCCCCTGCCAACTCCCTGTCTTTGTCTTAAACCTATAAATACTGCTGTAATTCAGAGCTCGGGGCCCTTGTTCCACTCCACTGCGCTGGATGTGACTTGGGCCCTGGCCTGAGCTAGCAATAAATTCCCTTTTTGCGTTTGCATTGCTGTGGATGACTTGTTCTCTCAGTTCTGGGGATTGGGACCTTGGGCATAACACCCACAGAATGTTGGAAGATCGCTTTTGCACAGAGATAAATATCATCTATGGAGGTAAGTATTAACTGGTTACTAGTAACAGGAACATGAATCTGGGCTAAGTCTAAGGTTGTGATTATGAGATACAAACCTAATGAGACATGGTAATGTGTGAGCTCCTCCCTCAAATAAAAAAAGACCAAATGGTGACAAATCTAGACCCTAATAAACTGAGAAACAAAAATGTAACTGGGACCCTTTCAATGATTTACCTGCACAAATACTCCCATGGTTCCTTGCACTTTCTCATCATCTCAAGCACTCAGAAATGTCCCTCTTCTCCAGAATCTACAGTTCCCTTTGCTTTCATAATATTTCTCCTAGTTGAGTATGGTCTTGGCCTCCATGGGTATTAACTTTCCACTAGATTCATTACTTATGCAGATTATGTTAGTCACCTCTTAAACACAGCCTGAGAATATTTTAGCCACCATTTTGGTAGGTAATTTTTGTCTCTTAAAGATCTTTTCCACCATGTGTACCTTTATTCAGTCTTCAGTAGTAATCACTAAGCCTATGACACTCAAATCTTGTTTGATTCCCATGAAACACTTGTGTTTTTTTCTTATATCTATGGCACTCTGTAGGCCTATTACAGGCTCTTTCTATTCATCCCCCCTCTTAACCTCTTCCCTATACCCCAATTATATTCCTCTTGAGCTCCCAACAGATATTTAATAACTTCTAGAACATCTCATTTTGGTCATTTTATTTGTTCTTTGAATTCAGCATATGCAAACATGAATTCACCATTTGCTCCTCAAATTTTGTCCTGTGCCATGTAATTTTGTTCTCAAAGAATGTCAAATCATCCACTCATATTTAGGAAGTTCAATGTTTTCTGATCATTGTTCTTTAGAGAAAATACATTTTTGAAAGATATAGCATTTTCTATTTTTACTTATCAGTATTTCAATAGAAATTTTACATTCTTATCATAATTTCAAGGGATTATTGCTGGGAGTACAGGTGTATGTGTTTGATATGTTAATGCTGTCTATCCAACCTTATATTTAAGCAGAATATAATTGTAAATGATCAGGTTCCTACAGGTTTAAGTTCTGCTATCTTCGAAAACATGGTTCAAAACCTGGCAAACATGTATTTGTTGAGAGTTTTTCCTTCTAGGAAAACTTTTCCTTTCAAGCACTTCAAAATTGTGGGAAATTTTATATTAATCTCCTCTTTTCCACTGCTAGCCCTGCCAACCTGCACTACCCCAGCTTAAGAAATGTCCCATGGGAAAAAATATCCTTCAGAGTGGGAGCTTCTAATTTCTACCTGATTGCTGCAGATTCACCTGTCTGTCAAAGGCTACACCTGTGTCCCTCTGCTCAAACTAAGCCCTTTCCTGAGTTAGCAAATAACCCCCAGGAAATAAACTGCCCAGTGAATCAGCTTATTTGTTCAAGTCAGTATTTCTTCTTTAGCTTTTGATCATTGAGACCAAGCTCAATCTGCTTGCAGCACAAAACGACAATAAGAGTATAGATGGGATGTCGAGGCAAATGCCATGCTTCATTTCTGAGTCTGTTTGACTCTTTGCGACCCCATGGACTGTAGCCCATCAGGCTCCTCTGTCCATGGGTTTTCTCAAGAAAGAATAATGGAGTTTATTGTCCTTTCCTTCTCCAGGGTATCTTCCCAACCCAGGGATCTAACCTGAGTCTCCCGTGTCTCCCACATTGGCAGACAGATTCTTTACCACTAAGCTACCTGGGAAGCCTCCCGGGTTGAGTCAAGGGATAAGACTTTATTAGGAAAGACAGCAGATCAAGGATGGCTTACTAGTCAGACAAAGGCCTCAAAATAACCACCTTCTCAAGGTCTGGATACTAGATTCTTTTATAGAACAGAGTTGAGGGGAGGTGAGGAAAGGAAGTTAAAAGGCCATTAATCTTGCTGATATCTGTTAGAATGGCAAGCCTCAGGGAGAGGATGTTGTTCATTTCTTCCTTCCTGTAGCAACCCACAGGCGGACAGGCTTCAAAAAAAGGCATTTTGGTTTAACATTCAAGTAGAGGGGCAGGGTTCCCTGAGACAGGCCATTATGTATAAACAATATCTTTTTAGTGAGCAAAAGCAATGGGAAGGTTAAAGTCAAAGAAGCAGATCCAACATGGAGAAAAAATTGGCTCTTCCAGTAGCATTTTGACTTGTTTAAATCTATGATTTAATTTATTCATTTCATTTATTCTTGATAGGGCCCACATGGCATCTCATTGATAAGATGGCTTGTTATGTCAACCTTCCAATGCCACAACTGGGACATGAACCAGGAGGGGGCCTTGGCTTTAGGCATGAGCAGGCTCAGTGGCCTTCTTTGCTGCATTTGATTGAGGGCCCTGGTTTCTTCCTTTCTTTGTTGGTTGATGGAGGCTTGCAGCCATGTAGGGTAGTGGCTAAAAGTGGTATTCGGCCTGATCTCTTTGGGCCTTCTCTAGCTTTGCCTGTTCTTCCTGGTTATTGAAAATCTTAAAGGCCAAATTTAAAAGGTCTTGTTGAGGAGTTTGAGGGCCTTCTTCTGCCTTTCTTAGTTTCTTTCTGATATCTGGGGACGACTGGGAGACAAAATGGGTGTCAAGGACAATGGTGCCCTCTGCTGAAGTGGGGTCAAATTTGTACATTTTTGTAGTGCTTCCATTAACCTGGCTAGAAATTATGCTGGGTTTTCATCTAGTCTTTGAGTTATCTCCTGGAGCTTATCAAAGTTGACGGCTTTATGCCCAGACTTTTGAAGGCGCACAACGAAGCAAGCAACCATGTGATTACAGACTGCTTGTCCAGGTCTCCCTGCCTGATAATCGCAGTTGGGATCATCTAAGGGGACAGCAGTCTTCCCTATGGCCTTAGTGTTGTCTGTCCTGTGTATCTCATCAGTATGTGCCTGAGAGGCTTGCCATATTCATTCCTTCTCTTCTGGGAGAAGAGTGGAGGAAAGTATAATGTAAATATCCTGCCAGGTTAAGTCGCAATGAAGGAGGAAACAGACAGAACAGGTTCTATCTTGAGAGCAGGACTCCATCTTGGACCGGACTGTGGACTTTGAGCTATATGCCCAGTATCTATGGAAACAACATACCGGCTGGAAAACCAGACTCTGATGGAAGAGCCCAAGGGCTCGTACCTAGACTCTCCATCACTTAAAAGAATATCTTTATTATCTGTGTAACTGAATAAAATCATAATTCTATTATGCTCATTGGGGTATGACCACAGGCCTATTGATAATTGTCTACTGTTAATACCTAGGCTTAAAGCATATGAATCACGGGTTAACTTTGATTGTATCTTTCTTTTCTTTTGTTCAGACTAGTTTCAGGGAATTTGGGGAGGTGGGTTTGGGCACATACACTTAGAGTATATAAAGCTTTTCACAAAAATTGGTTGGAGTCCTTGTCTTGGGCCCACCAGTGTAATAAACTGCACTTCACTCTCTGCATTGTCCTTCTGAGTTTGTTTCCTGGAACACGTGGCTACAACAGTAAGACTGGGTAAGATATTTGAATTCTTTTAAATAATTATCAGTGTTTGAGGAGAAGGAGCCAAGATGCTTTTCAATCTGAGATAGATCAGTGAGGGAGAATGGGACTTGAACCAAACAATGCCTTCTGCTCCAGCTAGTTCCTGAAAAGGGAGGAGTGGGGCAAGGGAAGAAGCAGGGTCCTGCGGTAAAATTTCCTATTTTAAAATTGTTTGGGACAGGGGATCTAGGGAGGTCAGGGTAAAGGCTTGGGACCCTTAGGGTAAAGGGTGGGGCTGATGTCTCAGAGCCTTTCTCAGGCACAGGCTGGGGAGAGGGGTTGGAAGCTGCAGCAGTGGCAGAGGTCTGAGTTTGAGAAGGCAGGAGGGAGGAGGAGTTGTAAGGTGGAGCTTGTGGAACTGGATCTGAAGTGGCTGCAAAGGGATTGGGAGCAATAAGGGGTGGACTGTGGTCGGAACGGTCTAAAGAAGAAGAAAAAAAGTCTGAAAAGGGATCAGGAGACATTGTATTAGGAGGATGTGGCCCAGAGTGGGCTAAGTATTTAAGAAGTAGAAAAGAATTTACAGAGAGAGGATCGAGAGCGAAGAGCAAAGAAAGCCTGAACATAAGGGATTTAACCACTTGCCCTTGCAGTGGCAGAAGTTATCGAGGTCCCGTAGAATATTATAATCAAGAGTTCCATTTTCTGGCCATTTGGATCTGTTATCAAGTCTTTATTACGGCCAGACAGTGTTAGAATAGTAAATAAATCTTACCTCCCCTTGGAAGCCCAAAGCATTTAGGTTTTGGAGAAGGCATCCTAGAGGAGTAGATTTTGAGGGCTGGGATTGAGAATTTCCCATTGTGGCTGAATAGGGAGGTTAGAAATGGACTACAGAAAGCAAGGAGAAAGGGCTGAGATAAAAGGCATCCCCGTTCTCAAAGAGTAGTAATAGTCTGCTTTGAAATGGGCGTCCCCTGTTTCAAAGTCAGACGGGGCACAAGGCCAAGGGCCTGAGGGCTGTGGGATTTCTCCTGCCTAGCGCTAGAACTTGGAAACAAGCTGAGAGAGAGAGAGGATCCGAGGGAATGGGATTTCACTCGCCCTTGTAACCAGTTGATGCAATGTGGGCAGGTGTGTGGATGTCAGTCCAGCAAGGCCAGTGGAGAGGCCTGTCCATGATCTCGTCTCAGTTTCTAGGCAAGGTCCAAGGGAGGGGACCACAGGAGGTGGGCTCATGATAGGAGCTCACTCAGTCCCTATGCAGACTATTTTCAAATCTTAATGCTCTTTCCACCATTCTTTACACTGATTCATATAAATTCCAGAGAGGTTAAACAAATATTCAGATAGGTGATCAGTTTTGCCATATAAAATTTTGAAGTATTAGCACTGAAAATATATCAAAGAATATTAGAAGAAAATCTGAGAGGAAACTAATACCAAAATATCTTCTGTAAACATAAGGTTGCTTTTAAAATAAAGTCTATTATAATGTTTGTAAAATGGATTAAAGACTCCCAGAAGGCACACAAAGAGTAAATAAGCACAGGATTATTATTATTCAGTTCAGTTCAGTTCATTTCATTCGCTCAGTCGTGTCTGACTCTTTGCGACCCCATGAATCACAGCACGCCAGGCCTCCCAGTCCATCACCAAATCCCGGAGTTCACTCAGACTCA
>SJXO01005308.1:138429-153745 GCA_006408615.1 Connochaetes taurinus
CTGGTTCCTCTGCCTTTTCTAAAACCAGCTTGAACATCAGGAAGTTCACGGTTCACGTATTGCTGAAGCCTGGCTTGGAGAATTTTGAGCATTACTTTACTAGCGTGTGAGATGAGTGCAATTGTGCAGTAGTTTGAGCATTCTTTGGCATTGCCTTTCTTTGGAATTGGAATGAAAACTGGCCTTTTCCATTCCTGTGGCCACTGCTGAGTTTTCCAAATTTGCTGGCATATTGAGTGCAGCACTTTTACAGCATCATCTTTCAGGATTTGAAACGGCTCAACTGGAATTCCATCACCTCCACTAACTTTGTTCATAGTGATGCTTTCTAAGGCCCACTTGACTTCACATTCCAGGATGTCTGGCTCTAGATTAGTGATCACACCATCATGATTATCTGGGTTGTGTAGAGATGGATTCAAATGACAACACAATGAAATACCATCCCATACTTAATGTAATGGATAGAATTAAATATCAATAATAAATAGTGAAACAAGAAATTAAAACTAACAATACCAGGTGCTGGTAAGGATATGAGGCAATTGGAACTCTATCATTTCTACTAGGAGTGCAGAATGGTACGGCTGCTCTAGAAAGAGTTTGGCACTTTCTTATAAAGTTGTAACTGCTCTAATCACATGATCCAGTCATTTCATTTTTAGATATTTACCATAGAAAAGTGGAAACTGATATTCACACACAAATGTTTACATAAATGTTTATAGCATCTTAATGGTTGTGGCAGTCTAAACCTTGGGTTTGCAAAGAATTTCCAGACATAGAGTGTTGTAGAAAAGAGGGAGTTTATTAAGAACAAAGAACAGAGATATGGTGGTCACTGCTAGTGTCTCAGGTTGCACTCTCAGTGGAAAGTGAACACTTTTTGTGGGTTAGCAGCCAATTTTTATAGCTTCAAGACAAAGAAAATTTCTGCTGCAAAATTGGCATTAGGGTGATATAGGGTGGGTATAAATTTGTCTAATATGTGGTCAG
The DNA here is from genome assembly GCA_006408615.1 of Connochaetes taurinus. NCBI lineage: Eukaryota > Metazoa > Chordata > Mammalia > Artiodactyla > Bovidae > Connochaetes > Connochaetes taurinus. The sequence continues at coordinate 139,426 of SJXO01005308.1, forward strand.
GAAGCCTACTGGTGATGTTCATGGGGGTTTTTGACAATTATTATAATGGGGCTCCGTCAGCTTCCGAGATGACCTTGGTGCTGGGCTCTTCTGTGGCCTTGGGGCAGGACTCCACATTAATTCATAGTCATCCCAATTGGAAACAACATAAACGTTCTTTAGAGATTAAATGGTCAAATTACTGTACATTAATTCACTGGAGTACTACTCAGCAAATAGGAATCAAGTATTAATACCTCTAATACCATGGTTAAATATCAAAAGATTTATTCCAAGGGAAAGGAGCCAACCTCAAAACACAAAATATAACGATTCTATTTATATGAATGTCTGATAAAATACAAAACATACAGAAGCACTAATCTGATCAATTTTTTCCAGGTTAGGTATTAATGAAATGTTTGACTCCACAAATCTATCACAAAATAGTTTTTTGGAGTCATGGAACTATCTTTTATCCTGAATGTAGTAGTGGCTACATGAGACTGCAATTTATTCCAAGGGAAAGGAGCCAACCTCAAAACACAAAATATAACGATTCTATTTATATGAATGTCTGATAAAATACAAAACATACAGAAGCACTAATCTGATCAATTTTTTCCAGGTTAGGTATTAATGAAATGTTTGACTCCACAAATCTATCACAAAATAGTTTTTTGGAGTCATGGAACTATCTTTTATCCTGAATGTAGTAGTGGCTACATGAGACTGCATAAGTGCTAAAACCCACAAGATTGTTCTAAAATATAATTCATACTCCATGTACATTAAGAAACTGTCTTCCCAAGCTATACATAGTAGCAAGAAAGGCAGAAATGAACCAATACCTCAGAGTGAATGGGAGGGTAAAAAGTGTAAGGATGGAACATAGATGCTCACACAGAGGAAGCTGAAGAATAAGCTTGAAAACATCTGGTTCCCTCTGAATGCCACCACATTAGACAACTGAGAACAATTCAATTATTTTTATTTGAAGGTTTTAACTTTATTTTTCAGCATTTCACTTTATAAATGGAATACAAAACCCAAAGATGCAAAAGAATACAAAACAAAAAGTTATTCTCCCCTGATTTTCACCCTTGACATTTTAAATTTGTAATCTTAAAGACATTGCAACACTATATGGACAATCACACACTCTAGTGCTTTGTATACATTTAGAATGTTGATGTGATTATATTTTATGGTTTTTTTGTCATTACACACACCACAAGTAACACACAGTTTTCTACCTGCACCATGCTCTGGGGAAGCTGTTTCTGAAGAAAATAAAAGGATAAGGTGCCAGAGTCCAGCTCCAGCAGCCAGGGGATCAGCCGGAAGGGATGAGCGGTGTCGGTGGGAAATGATGCAGCCTCTGACTCGAGGTACGGGACTACTTGTTTATTTCAAGCATCAGGTCTTCTTTTATACTTTTTCAAAAGCATTAGGTCAGAGGTTTTACATTTTCAGCTCCCCCTCAGCCAGATTTATTATCTCCTTGTTGTCCTTCAAACAAAGTTCCTGCTTCAGTGATTCTCTCAGAATCATGTTTACTTGTGATTACATTGTAACTCATGCTTATGTCTGGGCTGCATACCACATTCCTCAGTTTATTTCTTATCTTTCTAAAACCTGCTTGCCCCTAGTATCTTAAGCTCACTATCTCCTAAAAAGGCATCTAGCTATTCTTAATTATCCCCAAACCCTAAGCTCAGCAAACTTCTTTTGCCATAAACATTTCCCTTACAAACAGGTCTCAGATAACAATCTTTCCCCTGGCCTCAAGCTGTGGCCTACGTGGTCATCCTGGGACATTCTTTGCAAAAATCCTTGAACAAATGTCGATGGTTACTTTATAGATTATTTTCTGGGCACAACTGCAGAAGGCTTTGTGCTTTCTCATGCTTCTCTCAAGAACAATAAGCACCTTAACATTCTTTCCAGCCAACTCAACCAAAGAAAGGAAGAAACAAGTCAGAATCACAAGAGCTAACTCCTTCATCCCAGGTCCGTGCCTGTGGAATGAGGAGAGGGGGCTGGGGCCGTGCCTCCATTTGGTCAGTAATGCCTAACGTGGCTCCCAATAATAAGGAAAACCATTAAAATGGATAAGAAAAAATAATTTGCTTCTGGTCTAGGAGAATTCACGTCATGATCAAATGCTTCAAACCACACTGACCTGCAGCTTATATGATGCTCCTAGTACAGGGGATTCTGGTCTGCTCCAGGCCCTGGACAGATGGTCAAATTCTCTGACTCATTGGACCAAAGCCTGAAAAAAGGCTTTAAGGGCCCACCAAAGGCGCCTTGAGACAAGGTGTGAATGTGAAATTTATCTATCATATTATAAAATGACTATGTCCCTCCTGATATTCTAGGAAAATACACACTCTGGCCAGGTGCGCCTTTGCAGTAGTTTTGTTTCTGGAGAGGTGAGTACCTAGTACTCCTGCCTATAGAACCTGAGGGCCCAGAAACCATCTTCAGGTTTGATACAAACCCTGCCCTTTCTCATTACATGAGGCCTACAAATCCCCAGGTCCCATGCACCGTGGCTCCCGACCTCTACTTCCCAGTACCACCTTCCTGAGGTGATGACCTGATGACCCAGCACACAGGAAAGAGAACAAAATCTCTGTGGGTCCTCAGGTAGGTCTTGAGACTTCTCTCCCCAGGTTACACATCTGTTCCCTTCCAACAAGAAGAGGGAAGGATGGGCAGTGGCTGGATCCAGAGTAATATCCACTGCAAAGACAATAGCCATTTTAATATCTGAAAAACAGGGATCAGGGAGCAGACATACTGCTATTATTAGCCTGAGATATTTTTGAGCTTGTGGGACACTCATATATTCCCACTTGGACTCTTTCATCTGCCCTCTTTCAATAAATCCTCAGATTGATCTTGAGAGAGTAAGGAGTAGACTCTCTTCTGCCTTCAGGCAATAATTTCACTCACCAGCCTGGAAAAATTATTTCCTCCAGTCTACAAAGAAAATAAATAGTCATTATCAAACCTAGTACCTGAATTTCCTTGTACAAGAGGTAATTTCTTCTTTCTAATGCTTCTTTTGCTAAGGATCCAAAAGTATTCTATAACTTATGCTTGAACTAAAGCTTTCACTGCTTTTCTTATTAAATATTCTCACAAGAATGAATTCCTCTAAACTATTGTTTATACAGTGCAGACTATAGGCTTTCCCAACAAACAAGTTACCCTCTTCTTAAATAAATAGCTAAATTATATGCTTGCCTTTCACCAGCTTCACTGAATTTAGTTGAGACTACTTGACTGAATTGTAGGCAATAAAATGTGCTCAGCACGAGACCATATCATTTCTAGATTTGACAATAAAATAGTTCATGTGATTTTTTTTTTCATTTTCATTCTTACTGTACACTTTCCCACCCAACCAAGAACTGTAAGGCCCTAAAAATGGAGAAAACTGGGGAAAAAAAAAAAAACAACCTAGTCCTCAGAGTTACTGTTTTTAAGAGAGTTGCTCTGGAGAACCACTGACCAAGATTATATAATTTATATGAGTGTGGTTAAACTGTGGGGATAATAGGAATTGCTTTTTTTAAAAAAACAAAGCTAATTACACTGCTTGTTGCAGAAAGTGTGTTGTAAAGTGAAAGCAAAATACTATAACCAATACTTAAGAAATGTGTGGTCTTGGTTTAATGCTTAGGTAATAGGAGTGACAAAAAAAAGGTCAAACTGACTGCATATAGAGACATCCTTGATATGCGTGTGTGTTAAGTTGCTTCAGTCATGTCCAGCTCTGTGCAACTCTATGGACTGTAGCCCACCAGACTCCTCTGTTCATGGGATTCACCAAGCAAGAGCCCTGGAGTGTGTTTCCATGCCCTCCTCCAGGAGATCTTCTCAGCACAGGGATTGAAACTGTGTTTTTTATGTCTCCTGCATTGACAAGTGGGTCCTTTACCACTAGTGCCACCTGGGAAGCCCAAGATATCCATGATAAGAGGAGACAAAAGAGTTGCTATGACAGTTACCTATGATTATTTAGGAAACATACCTTATGCACTACACAGGACTAAAGGAGCTAATTTGAAGAGGGTATTCACTGGATCTGTTATTGACATCCTATTAAAAAAAACTATTCATTTAATAATAATTATTCACCTTTTTCACTCATAAATCAAAAAATAAATGTAAAGCTTCCAAAATGGGTAAATTTTCAAAGTTAAAAGGTGACTTTCTAGCCAAGAGTGAATAAACTATGTATGGCCTGGGAGCCAAATCCGGCCCACCCCATGTTTGTTTAAATACAGTTTTATTGTAACACAGCTGTGTGTGTGCATGTGTGTGTTCAGTTGCTGAGTTGTGTCTGACTGTTTGTGATCCTATAGACTACAGCCCACCAGGCTCCTTTGTCCATGGGATTCTCCAAGCAAGAATACTGGACTAGGTTGCCATTTCCTTCTCAACACAGCCATACTAATGATGTATTGTCTGTGGCTGCTTTTGTGCTAAAAGGGCACAGCTGAGTAATTGTAGCAGAGACCATGTAACCCACAAACCTAACAATATTTACAGTCTTGGCCTTTACAGAACAAGTATGGCCATCACTTTTGTAGGCCACCTAAAAGAGATGAAATTAAAGTGCACTCAGCACAAGGGAATAGTGCAATTTATTTATGGAATAGAGTGTTTTAGGAAAATTAAGAGTGAGCAGAAATCAAGATGATGGACAGCTTTACCAGGGAGCTTCAAGTGAGCAACCATAAAGGGGGATCTTAGGAAAAAAAATGAGATTGGCAAATAAGCCTATAGCTGTATTTTTCATACAATGATTGACACATGAAACTAACTGAGAGAAAATGTATGAGAAACCTATCAACATGAAGAATATTTCGGGAAGGGCTGAGTAAATAACTAAGCAAATCTTCTTCCCCAAGGCAACAACTGAGACTGGATAAATTTTGAAAAATGATCACTTTATACTGAGAAGCAGTCATTCATGAAAAAATATTTAAAATTGTTAATTGAAGAATGACAATAAGAGGATGATCTCTTTTTAAAATAAAATTAAATTAGTAATAAAAAAGAAGCAAAGTTTAGACATATAGAACATCTGGGTATTAATCAATATATTTATAAATAAATCTGTGAATCAAAAAGAAAATTTTGAAAATACTTGGAATTGAATAAAAATGAAATTGCTACCTACCAAACTATTGAATGCAGCTAAAAGTATAGCCTATAGGGAAACTTAGAGCTTTAAATGTTTGAAGCAGAAAAAAGTATTATTTTAAACCAGTAACCTAAGCTTCTCCCCAAATGGACTAAAAAGAGAAGAATAAACTACATTAGGGCAACAAAACAGAATTTTGAGTCTAGAAGTCAATTTATGATCAAGTGATGTCTTTTCAAAAGTTACCAAGGCAACTCAATAAGGAAAAGCATACTATTTTCCAGAGTTGGTGCTAGCACAGTTGCATATCCACATACCAAAAAAAATATGTTTAGATCTTTCTCTCTACCTACACAAAACAACTAACTCAAAATGTGTTATAGACCTAATGGTAATAGCTAAAACTATAAAATTTTCAGTAGAAAAAAATAGAGAAAAAATTGAATAATCTTGTTATACAAGGATAACTGAAGATGTAATAAGTAAGAATAATAAAAACCACAAAAGAGAAAATTATATTTTACTTTATTTTTTAAATTTCTGCTTTAATCAACTTTTAAGATGCATGTGAGAAAAAGATGAAAAGAAAAAATACTTTAAAAATTATTCTTCTTGCTATGTTTGCTAAGGACAAGAAGTTGTGTTCTGTATTTTTTTCTGTTAGTAGTACAATATCTCATAGACTTTAGGAGCTTAATTTTATATTTTAGAATCATCTTCTTCAGGGCCATGTACTTACCAGGGTACAATGATGTCTTCTGCCAGCCAGAAAGTGAGCAAAATGAGATAATATTATTCCCCTTTCCTGATCCTTCTCATAGCTTTTCCTCTCTCATCACTGGCATTCTCTAAGTATTCAGGGACTTATTTACCTCTCCATCCCTTCCCTTCTTCACAATACTGTGACCATGCCTTTAACTTCAGAATGGTTGGGTCTGTGCATGTGAGTGGGAAAAATATATAAAGTTAGAAGGAAAATCAAGCTAGATGCAAGAGAAGGAAGAAAAGAGAAAAAGAACATAGAAAATAAAGAAGTGATGGAAAGAAAGGTAGATAGTTTAGGAAATAAACATGGAAAGAAAGAATAATAAACAAACTGGAAGGATTGAGAGGAGGTAGAAGGAAGGGAGAAACAGGAAGAACAGAGGTAAAAGGATAAATAACCGAAAAGAGTGAGACAAAGACAGAAACGGTAAAGAAAGAGTAGTAAGGGGATAAGAGAAAGGAAGGAAAGCTTGAGAAATATCCATCAAAAATTACATTTTTTTTTCATCTCAAGGAAAAGGTATCATCAATTGAGAAAGAAAATGAGTTAATTAATTTTTATAGACTCTCTTCCATTCATGCTTCTACGGTGAGCACATACAAGGGTATATTATGCCTGACTCTTTTGGGAAGGAGGTTTAGAGAAGGGTTAGGTATTTTATTATCTGTGGAATTCTATCCAGTGAACGAACTTCTGAGTTACTTACCATTCTTAAATTGAGCTTTCCTCTCATCTGAAAGGATATGTACACATAAGACAGGGGCTCTCAAATAGATGAAGACAAAGAAAGAAAGATATGCTTTTTACTGAGGGGTTTATCTTAATTATTACTATTATTGGTCAAGCCGTTGCTCTCTTTTGAAATTTTTTATGAATAAAACGTTGAATCACATGATTTTAATGTTAAATCAAGGCAAGCAGATAAATTATTCCTAGCATGATAGCTGCAATATGTAGAGGCAGTCTTCTTCTTCCCTTCGCTCAGTTGTGTCCGACTCTTTGCCACCCCATGGACATTAGCCTACCAGGCTCCACCATCCATGGGATTTTCCAGGCAAGAACACCGGAGTGGGGTGCCATTTCCTTCTCCAGGGGATCTTCCCAATCCAAGGATCGAACCCAGGTCTCCTGTATTGCAGGCAGATGCTTTACTGTCTGAGCCACCAGGGAATCCCCTGTAGAGGCAGTAGGGGAATGCAAAAGATACACGAAATAAGGGGTTAAGGGGAAAGAAGAAAGGAAAGCAAGGGGTTACCAGCAGAGGACAATCTTGCAAATATTTGACTACTAGAATACAATTACCAATTTCATTTTGCAGTTTTCCTGAAAAACAAGAGTGAAAAAGCATTTTAATGTTACAGAGAAACAAACACCTAAACTTGCTTGGAAGGATGGCATTCAATGACTTAAATTAGCTCATTACGGTTTTAAAAAACCTTCAGTTTTCTCCAACACTTGTTTCAAAAAAGAAAGAAAATAAGAAAAATATTACATGTTAATATAGATAAATAAGTTTACAGTTAAAATTCAAGAGGGAAATTATCCAATTCCTCCATGAAGTATTCTTTTAGTCATGATAATCATCACATGCAATGCTGTCATGCTATAAATCATCTGTGCAATGGAAACTACAGTTTATTCAATATTTCCAATAACAAATATTTGCTAAGCAAATTAATTAATATTAGAAAACTAATTGTGAAATAATGTCCCTCTGTTCACAAAAGAAAAATCTGAGAATCACAGGGGTCAGTTGAGATTTCCTTGGACAGAAAGGAGATCCAACCAGTCCATCCTAAAGGAAATCAGTCCTGAATATTCATTGGAAGGACTGATGCTGAAGCTGAAACTCCAATACTTTGGCTACTTGATGCAAAGAGCTGACTCATTGGAAAAGATCCTGATGCTGGGAAAGATTGAAGGCAGGAGGAGAAGGGGATGAGATGAACTGAACTCTTTGTTTCCTTAGTTCCCTCAGGGCCGACCAGCTAACCCGTTCTGCAGTAGATGATGACTGTGACATCCTTTGTTTAATGATACACTGGCAATATTTTATTCCTCACTTTGAGACTTAAGTATGTAATAATCTCAGAGATTTAGGTTTTCATTTCTTGAAAAGGTTGAGGTTTGATAAGGGTATAAATGCCACTCAGTTTTTAAGAAAAAAAATAGACTTATGAGTTCACCTAACCTAAACCTTGATGTTAATGTTAAAGGGTCACCATGTTGCACCTCTCCAATCCAGATGTCAAAGTCCATCGAAGGATTTTGAAAATCACAGTCTGTGGACCTGTTCTGCGTGGGTGCATGCTCAGATGTTTTAGTCATAGCTGACCCTTTGCAACTCCAAAGACTGTAGCCCACCAGGCTCCCCTGTCCAAGGCATTATCCAGGCAAGAATACTGGAGTGAGTTGTCATTTTCTTCTCCAGGGGATCTTCCAGGCCCAGGGATCCAACCCATGTCTCCTGCATTGCAGGCGGATTCTTTACTGACTGAACTACCAGGGAAGCCTCTAAACCACCACTAAATGGCATTTATTTTTTAATACTAGTTGCTTTTTATCTGCTAAGGCATATCTAACTGTTTTTGCAACCCAATGGACTGCAATTCCTCATGATCCTCTATCTGTGGAATTTCCCAGACAAGAATACTGGAGTGGGTTGGCATGCTTTCTTCCAGGGGATTTTCCTGGCCCAGGAATCATACCTGCATCTTCTGTGTCTCCTGCATTGCAGGTGACACTGAGCCACCTGGGAAGCCCTGTGGATCTGTTCTGACTCACTGTAAACTTTTGTATAGTTCACAACAAAGAAGATTTTTCATATTTTAAAAGGGATATAGGGTGAGAGGGTAGGGTGGGTGAAATACACGACACAGACTATATGTGACCTCCAAAACCTAAAATATTTACTTTATGTCCCTTTGTAGAATAAACATGCTGATTTCTAGTCTATAGGATTGATATTGATGTGTGCAGTGCACACTTGTATAGCTTTATAAAGTCTCCATGGTGCTTAAACATTTCATAATTTGCCCAAAACTGTTACTTCCTTTAGCTTTTCCTTTCAAGTCTCTGTTTATATTTGATACTTGTCTCCCTGTTTCTAAGTGATATGAATTATTTTTAGCAGGATAACCTAACCTACATTTTTATTTATTCATTCATCTATTTTCTTTAAAGTGATGTCTTATTTTTCTCTCCTGTGTAGCAAAAAGCTCTGCTCAAAGATTAAAAAGTATGCTATTGTTCAGTCACTAACAGGTGTCTGACTCTTTGTGACCCCATGGACTGCAGCACACCAGGCTCCTATGTCCTAGTTTGATCTCCTTGCAGCCCAAGGGTCTCTCAAGAGTCTTCTTCAGCACCACAATTTGAAAACATCAATTCTCTGGGCACTCGGCCTTCTTTATGGTCCAATTCTCACATTTATACATGACACATAAATAAAACATACTGCAAAATGTAGATTACACATTAGCTTTTTGTGTATATCTGTGTGATCTCTGACATATGGGGACACTGGATTGGATTCCAGATTTGCCAATCACGTGTGATCCCTCCTGGAGACATGAGGCACATACATCAGTAAACAAAGGATGTCGTTGTCATCAGTGATTGCAGCCACAGCCAATCAATGTTGAGTTGGTGAGCCCTGAGAGAAGTCAGGAAAGAAAAGAATACCTGTCATCTAGCAGCCATCAGACTTCCTAGGGCTTCCCAGAGACTCAGTAGTAAAGAATCCACCTGCCATTGCAGGAGCTGTAGGAGACCTGGGTTTGATCCCTGGTTGGGAAGATCCCCTGGAGGAGGAAAAGGCAATGCACTCGAGTATTATTGCCAATATATTCACATAGACAGAGGAGCCTGGTGGGCTACAGTCCATGGGGTCACAAAGAGTCAAACACGACTGAGGGACTGAACACACACAGCAGCCATCAGACAGCAGCCACTCCCCATGGTAAACACTAAAGGGACTCAGGGTGTGAAAACACAAGACAGTGGCCCCACATAGCTGAGGTGCATATCAAAGGAATGATTTCAGTGAACCCAGAATCTTCCCACACATAAAAACGCGCTTGATTCCTTAACTTGAGATGTCTTGTTGTTGTTGTTCAGTTGCTCAATTGTGTCTAACTCTTTGCATCCCCATGGACTGCAGTACGCCAGGCTTCCCTGTCCTTCACCATCTCTGCCTTCTCTCTTTCTCAGCATCAGGATCTTTCCCAGAGTGTCTGCCTTTCGCATCAGGTGGCCAAAGTATTGGCCAGTTCAGCTTCAGCATCCATCCTTCTAATAAATATCCAGGATTTATTTCCTTTAGGATTGACTAGTTTGATCTCCTTGCAGTCCAAGGGACTCCCAAGAGTTTTCTCCAACACCACAGTTCAAAAGCATCAATTCTTCAGTGCTCATCCTTCTTCATGGTCCAACTCTCACATCCATATACGACTACTGGAAACCCAATAGCTTTGACTCTGTAGACCTTTGTTGGCAAAGTAATGCCTCTGCTTTTTAATAAACTGTCTAGTTTTTTTTTTTATTAACTGTAGTTTTTTGTTCCTACTACCTGTCCTTTGTTGCAAAACTTCTGTATATCCAGGCTCCCCCATCACCTCCTTGGAGCAGTTTTCTCAGGGTTACTTGAGACACTGACTCCCAGGCTTGAAGTCCTTAGTATGTCTTCTAAACAAAAGATAGTTCTCAACATTTTGGCCATACATATTTTTTTTAGTCAAAAAGGGAATACCAGAGCAAACATATATTTGGGAATTAGATTATATAGATACACCTAGGAAAAGCAAGAGAGTTCCAGAAAAACATCTATTTCTGCTTTATTGACTATGCCAAAGCCTTTGACTGTGTGGATGACATTAAACTGTGGAAAATTCTGAAAGAGATGGGAATACCAGACCACCTGACCTGCCTCTTGAGAAATCTGTATGCAGGTCAGGAAGCCACAGTTAGAACTGGACATGAACAACAGACTGGTTCCAAATAGGAAAAGGAGTACGTCAAGGCTGTTTATTATCACCCTGCTTATTTAACTTATATGCAGAGTACATCATGAGAAACACTGAGCTGAAGAAGCATAAGCTGGAATCAAGATTGCCGGGAGAAATGTTAATAACCTCAGATATGCAGATGACACCACCCTTATGGCAGAAAGTGAAGAGGAACTAAAAAGCCTCTTGATGAAAGTGAAAGAGGAGAGTGAAAAAGTTGGCTTAAAGCTCAACATTCAGAAAACGAAGATCATGGCATCTGGTCCCATCACTTCATGGGAAATAGATGGGAAAACAGTGGAAACAGTGTCAGACTTTATTTTTTTGACCTCCCAAATCACTGCAAATGGTGGTTGCAGCCATGAAATTAAAAGACACTTACTCCTTGGAAGGAAAGTTATGACCAACCTAGATAGTATGTTCAAAAGCAGAGACATTACTTTGCCAACAAAGGTCCATCTAGTCAAGGCTATGATTTTTCCAGTGGTCATGTATGAATGTGAGAGTTGGACTGTGAAGAAAGCTGAGCACCGAAGAATTGATGCTTTTGAACTGTGGTGTTGGAGAAAACTCTTGAGAGTCCCCCGGACTGCACGGAGATCCAACCAGTCCATTCTGAAGGAGATCAGCCTTGGGATTTCTTTGGAAGGAATGATGCTAAAGCTGAAACTCCAGTACTTTGGCCACCTCATGCGAAGAGTTGACTCATTGGAAAAGACTCTGATGCTGAGAGGCATTGGGGGCAGGAGGAGAAGGGGATGACCGAGGATGAGATGGCTGGATGGCATCACGGACTCGATGGACGTAAGTCTGAGTGAACTCCGGGAGTTGGTGATGAACAGGGAGGCCTGGCGTGCTGCAATTCATGGGGTCTCAAAGAGTCGGACACGACTGAGCGACTGAACTCCACTGAACTGAGGAAGGTTTCGGAGAAGGTGATGGCACCCCATTCCAGTACTCTTGCCTGGAAAATCCCATGGGCGGAGGAGCCTGGAAGGCTGCAGTCCATGGGGTTGCCAAGAGTCGGATACGACTAAGCGACTTCACTTTCACTTTTCACTTTCATGCATTGGAGAAGGAAATGGCAACCCATTCCAGTGTTCTTGCCTGGAGAATCCCAGGGACAGGGGAGCCTGGTGGGCTGCCATCTATGGGGTCGCACAGAGTCAGACACGACTGAAGCAACTTAGCAGCAGCAGCAGCAGGAAGGTTTGGCATCCAAAAACCACAAAAGTTCTTGCATATGAAATCTCTGTGTGATGTGCATAGAAGTTTGGTTCTTCAGGCTATGTGCAAATGATTGTTACACACATTAACTTCTAATAGATGTGCTTGCTAAGTCACTTCAGTCGTGTCCGACTCTGTGTGACCCCATAGACGGCAGCCCACCAGGCTCCCTGTCCCTGGGATTCTCCAGGCAAGAACACTGGAGTGGGTTGCCATTTCCTTCTCCAACGCATGAGAATGAAAAGTGAAAGTGAAGTCACTCAGTCGTGTCCGACTGTTAGTGATCCCATGGACTGCAGCCTACCAGGCTCCTCTATCCATGGGATTTTCCAGGCAAGAGTACTGGAGTGGGCTGCCATTGCCTTCTCTGAATAGGTGTGTGTGTGTGTGTGTGTGTGTGTGTGTGTGTGTGTGTGTGTGTGTATATAATCATAAAAGTGTAATAGGATAGACTGGAAAATATACCCAATAATCTGGACCTTCTTCATCTCTTTTCCAAACAAAAAGTGTTTGAATCTATAGACAATATAGGATTCAGGAAGCCTTTTCATGTGTCAGCAACTGTTCTGTACTCCTTACAGGTGTAAATAAAAGGATATTTATGAATATATTCAACTTTAACAACATATATACTCAACCTTAATTCAAATAAGTTAAAAATTTTAATATATAATTTAAGCATCGCCTAGACTCTGCAGTTTTTATTAGGTCTCAATTGATGATCATAGATATTTTTCACATTTTTAGAATAACAATGCTTCAGCATGTGGTTGTGAAGTTGTACAACTTTAATTCTTGTTCCACTTATGAGGTTATTTATTGCCCACAGATGATTCAACCTTTCTTTTGTTACCTAAGGGAGAATTCTGTTTGCTTTCCAATACCCTCCAAAGAGGAGATTTTTATTCTTCCCCTTGTTTTTCTCTTTCCTGTCATTACTGAGACATGAAACAGCCCTTCTTATGAAATATTTCCTTCCCATGCACTCCAGTCTCTTGGCTTCCTCTTGCGAGTCCCTTCTTTCTTAGAGATATTTTTTTTTCCCTCATGGTACATCTTATTTTATTGATGAGTTTTAAGCAGAGCATTATTTTAATTACCATATAGTATATCCTCATGAGAATGTATTAATTAATTCTTTCCTCCCTTTCACACCAGATAAAAACACACCAGAAACAATTTGCTCATTGTTTTCTTCATTTTGGCTTTGTTTCAGAAATATTTTTTAATACAGGTACTTAGGTTTTAGGCTTATTTACTTACAGTACAGTCTACAAACATAAGAGGGCATTATCCAATAAAAATTATATCAGCTTTTACCAGTATTGCTGGCAATTGCCCATCTTATAGGGCTTCACTGGGGGCTCAGTGGTAAAGAATCCATCTGCACAAAGCAGAAGACACAGGTTCCATCCCTGGGTCAGGAAGATCCCTTGGAGAAGGGAATGGCAACCCACTCCAGTATGCTTGCCATGGGAAATCCTATGGACAGAGGAGCCTGGTGGGCTAAAGTCCACGGGGTTGCAAAAGAGTTGGTCACAACTTAGTGACTGAACAACAAGCCCATCTTATAAGGATCTTCATTCCTTCTGACTTTTCTCCACACTTTCTCCCTCTCGCCCTCTCAGAAGTATTTGTCTAGTCTTTAACTGGTTGCACCAGTTATACTTTTACTTCTATTTTGTAAAGTATATTAATGTTGATATTTTTCCCTGTACAAGCAAGAGTCTTTTCACTTAGCTCATATCTGTGCTTAATCCTTCATTTGTGTCTGACTCTTCACAGTCCCATGGACTAGAGTCCACCAGGCTCCTCTGTCCATGGGATTATCTCCACGAGAATACTGGAGTGGGTTGTCATTTACTCCACCAGGGAGTCTTCCCGACTCAGGGATCAAACCCTCATCTCTTGCATTGACACATGTGTATGCTAAGTCATGTCAGTCATGTCAGACTCTTTGCAACCCTAAAAGTTCAATGAAATTCTTGTAATAAAAATAAAGTGTATTCATTTGTTATGGCTGTTGTAACAGAGAGAACAAACTGAGTGGCTTAAAAAACAAAACTTTATTGTCTCACAATTGTAGAGGCTAGAAGTTCAAGCTCAAAGTGTTGCAAAGGCCATGAAGCTCTGAAAGTGCTAGAAAAGGATCTCTTCCAGCAGTTCTCCTTGCTT
>SJXO01005309.1:8815-20791 GCA_006408615.1 Connochaetes taurinus
TTTCTCCTTTGTTTTTTGCCTCTCTTCTTTTCACAGCTATTTGTAGGCCTCCCCAGACGGTCATTTTGCTTTTTTGCATTTCTTTTCCATGGGGATGGTGTTGATTCCTGTCTGCTGTACAATGTCTTGAATCTCCGTCCATAGTTCATCAGGCACTCTATCTATCAGATCTAATCCCTTAAATTTATTTCTCACTTCCACTGTATAATCATAAGGGATTTGATTTAGGTCATACCTGAATGGTCTAGTGGTTTTCCCTACTTTCTTCAGTTTAAGTCTGAATTTGGCAATAAGGAGTTCATGATCTGAGCCACAGTCAGCTACTGGTCTTTTTTTGCTGACTATTAGAACTCTCTTTATAAGCCTTCCTCATTTGCTTTGTTTATACCTTTTTAATGAGGTAAATAAATCAATAGAGACAGTATTTGCCAAAAAGAAAATTGCATCTTCTTCTTTTGGTCACGCTCTTTATACACTTGGTACTAAAACCTCATGCTCTTATTTAAGGCTGGTTGGCAGGTTGAATGTGTACATCTCTTAATCTGGTTAGCTATCTCTAGAAGTCATTCAACTCAGTCACACCTAGGAATCCCAGCTGGCTCCAGAGAGCCATTCAACACTCTAAATGTAGGAGAAAATAAGTAGATCTAGGGGATACTCCTGTATTCTCTTCTGCTTTACTTAAATTTATATAATTTAGGCTATGCTTGGAAAAAAACTTCTCCATCAACACTAGAAATTGTAAACAATCATGCCGAATCTCTTAGTAACATTTTGATGAAAGTAATGCAAATAGTGTTAGCTGTGAAAATGGCATACAGGAAACATTGAAACTCACCTGTCAAAAAACAAACAAACAAACAAATAATTAATAGCCAGAATATACAAATACATCTTATAAGTCATAGAAATGCAGATGAAGATCACAATTATATATGCAGTACTACAATGATAATATTGCCAACATAAAAGAGATTTTACAATCTAAGTGTTGACATATTCAAATGAGAAGCCCCTGGGTATCTCGACCTTGTGGGAAGTTCCCACACTTTCACAAGTTTACTTCTAAAAACCATATCAATTTATTATTGATGAAAAAATATTGTCATGTTTTACATAGGGGAAGGAAAAGTAACTATTTTGAAATGTTGGTAGAAAACTGGCACGTTAAAGTCAAGAAAACTCGCAATTAGAAGAGACAAATCAGGCATCAAGACCAGACTCAAGAATAAAGACTTTGATATTACTATGATTAATATGTTAAAGACTCTACTGGGTAAAGTAGACAATGTGGATAAACAGATGAATAATGTAAGCAGAAATGGAAATAAAGAACATTGTAAAAGGAAAGAAGAATGCTTTTACTGTTCTCACCACTGCACTGAACATGGTCTTCTCTCACCACTGCTGTTTGTCGTCATATCAGAAGTCAGTCATTGAGTAAGACAATGAAACACATAATAAAAGGTACTATAAAGAGATCAAACCAGTCAATCCCAAAGGAAGTAAACCTGAATATTGATTGGAACAACTGATGCTGAAGATGAATCTCCAATACTTTGACCATCTGATGCAAACAGCTGATTCATTGAAAGAGACCCTGATGCCGGAAAAGACTGAAGGCAAATGGAGAAGGAGGCAGCAGAGGATGAGATGGTTAGATAACATCACAAACTAAGTGAACATGAATTTGAGCAAACTCTGGGAGATAGTGAAGGAGAGGGGAGCCTGGAGTGCTGCAGTCCATGGGTTGCAAAGAGTCAGACATGACTTAGCAGACATGATTATAATCAGAGTACATGACTATAATCCAAAATAATCTAAAACCATCATCAATAACAACAGAAGTGTCTTGGAGCAAATAAGTGAGGATAGAAAGGTTGCAAGTTACAAGGTTCATATGTAAAGGACATTTTCTAACCTTGTAGCAAGGAACAAACAATTGAAAAATGTTCAGTAGCACAAATTATAGAAAATGAGTTACCAAGCTATGAAAAGACATGAAGGGGGGGAAAAATGTACTTCTGAGTGGAGGATGACAATCTGAAAAGGATGTAGGCTAAATGCTTCAAATTATATGATATTCTGCAAAAGGTAAAATTAAAGCAACAGTAAGAAATCCTTTATCACCAGGGTTTTGGGGAGGAAATTTGAAAGTGAGATAAACAGGATCTTTTTTAAGGTAGTGAAAGTATTCTGTGTTGCATGGTAATCAAGATACATGACATCATTCATTTTTCAAGAAACCCATTGAATTTCACATCACAAAGAGAAACTTGATGTAAGTAAATTAAACACAAAAACAAAACTTGTTAAGAGGTTTGGGACATCCCAGGAAAAAAGGCAGATAGATTGACAACAGAATTTCTCAGCTTTACAAATGTATGAAACAATCTCAGCAAAGCCTGAAGAAGCAAAAGCAGCGACCATAAGTAACTTTAGAAATGAGTGAAGCACAAAACTAAAAATAAAATAGAACTGGGTATAAGCACCGCATTCTAGTTGGTGAAGGTTTTCCTGCAGGTTTTCCTGTAGGCTCATCCCACTATCTAAGTTCATTGAAATTGAATTTTCATGTAGATGGGTGGTGGGATAGTGGATGTCAGGCTTCTCAGTATTGAAATGGGAGTTTACAGAAATGCAAAGGGAGAAGTTAGAATCAACCATGTGGTAAGATACTGGAGTTGCAGGCTTCAGCATAAAACTGTGTTTAGTATAAAATGGATACATATGGTAACATATGGAAATTTTTCATAGAAATGTGTATATGTGTGGGTTTGTATATGGCCATATATTTCTTTGTTTACCATGCAGAAAGAACCTAAAAAAATGACACCTCAGTAGCAATGAGTATAGCTAGTGCCCAGTTCTTGGTTTTTAATACAATTCTTCAGTAAGAGAAACCAAGATTCCTTGAAGAAATGGCTGCTTTTAGGACTGTGGTAGTGCTCAAACAATCAGATAAACCTACATTGATGTGAATGCATGCAAAGGACACAAAAAGAAATTGAAGGTTCAAACAAGTTGAGCAACACAGTAAATGAGGTATAGTTGGATTTAAATCTAAAATTTACAGTAAATATCCATGTGTTCATATAGATTATGATTAATAATATATAAATTAATAAATAAGAGAAAAGATTCCTTGAAGAAATGGCTGCTTTTAGGACTGTGGTAGTGCTCAAACAATCAGATAAACCTACATTGATGTGAATGCATGCAAAGGACACAAAAAGAAATTGAAGGTTCAAACAAGTTGAGCAACACAGTAAATGAGGTATAGTTGGATTTAAATCTAAAATTTACAGTAAATATCCATGTGTTCATATAGATTATGATTAATAATATATAAATTAATAAATAGGAGAGAAGATGAATCTATTATGCAGACAAGGTCAAAATGAATTATGTAGATAATCCAGTCAAAGGCACAGTGCACAATTTTTTATTCCTTAAGTGTCAGTTTTGAATAGGGCATCCTTCCAAAGAGTATAGAATGGATAAAGGTGAGAAAAGAGTAACTGTACAGAGAAGATACCTGACAAACACTCCCTCAGCCAGGTGACTCAAGTTAACATCAAGTACCACAAATAATCTTGATTGTATGGTTCTTTATATGGTACAATGAAAAAGGCACTTTAACTCTGTGATCTTTCACACCAACACCTATAACCTCAGTGTAATCAAAAAGAAAAACATAAAAATTACAATGGAGAGGGTTCCTAAAATACACTTGAGTGGTACTCCTCAAAATTATCAAGGTCTTCAAACACGTGGAAAGTTCAAGCAAGTGTCACATTTAAGAGAAGCATAAATAGGCATGACAACTAAATGTCACTGTGGCATCCTGGATTAATTCCTAAGACAAGAAAAGAATATTAAGTACAAGCAAAGGTAAGCTAAATAAACTGTGGACTTAGTGTATCAATACTGATTCATTAATCTTAATAAAATAACCAGATTTATGCAACTTGTTAATAATAGTGAAAATTTTGTGCAGCAGCTATAGGGGCTCTTTGAATTATTTGCTCATTTTTAAGTTTTTATTTTATATTGGAGTATAGATGATTATATATTCTTTTCTTATGCAAATCCAAAAGTGTTCTACAAAATAAAGTCTATTAGCAAATCAATCAATCAATCAATCAAATACTTTATTGACTTAGAAAAAAAGTTATGTGAGGTAAAAAGACTATGTATGGTACCTGAATTAGGAGGACAGTTTTGGCGTAAAGATGAAGGGAAACTCTTGCAAGGGAGAAATGCCATGTTCTGAAATGCATGTGATTCCCTGTGACATACCACCAGGTGAGGGTCTTTCCCTTCACAGAGGAAAGAATTCACGAGAAAACGGTGGTAAAGCAAAAGCAAGTGTATTTAGAAACATATACACTTCATGGGAAGAATGAGAACCATCTCAGAAAGTGAGAGCAGGCCCAGGGGTTATGGGACTGAGTTTTTATCAAGCTGGGTAATTTCATACACTAAGGTGTGGGGGGAATAGTCTTGCTATTTCCTGGAAAGGATGGGAATTTCCAGGAACTGGGCCATTGACCACCTTTGGCCCTTCATGGTCAGCCCCAGAACTGCCATGGCACCTGTCATAACACGAGGGAAGTGATTTTTGATATAATAGTGAAGGTATAAGGAGGGACTTCCCTGCCAGTCCAGTGGTTAAGAATCCACAATTCTACTGCTGGGAGCATAGGTTAAATTCCTGATCCTGGAACTAAGATCCTGCATGCCATGTGGTGCAGTTGAAAAAGTAAATAAATTAAAACACCTCTCTGAGCTTCCAAGATACACTTCCTTTCTGTATTATTAAAAAAAAAAAAAAAAGTATGATGAGCAGGCCATCCTGGATGTATCTTGGGTGTAGCCGATTCTAGCCTTTTTTTGTTGTATCTTGTTTTTCTCAATGGCTGTGTCTCTCTCATTATTTTACTGGTTGTGCCCTGACCCCTTCCTTCCTGTCTCCAAACGAGCATGGAGAAAATCCTGGTTCATTTAGTGATCCAGTGAACTCACAGTGGGGCGATGCATAACTTAACAGACAAACAAATGCAGAATTTTGGTATATCTTCTGCAATGTGTTCATGTTTAAATGGTCAGTCAATGATAAGAACATTGTTTTTTTTAGTAAAATAACTCTTACCTAACCAGAGTATTTGTTGTTGTTCAGTCGCTAAATTTTATCTGACTCTTTGCGATTCCAAAAACTGCAGTATACCAGGCTTCCCTGTCCTTTACTATCTCCTGATGTTTGCTCAAACTCAAGTCCATTGAGTCAGTGATGCTTGGGAAATAGAAAATAAAAAAGTAGATATATGTGTGTGAGAGGAGAAGGAGGAGAGTGGGGTGTGGGCATTTACCTCAAGACTCACTGAGCAATTATTCAAATGTAAAGAGTTGTCAGCTGGCCATTCCTTTCAGAGAGGTTTGCATTCTTTAGTGCTCAAAGCTGTTTTCTCACTAAGCTAAGCAGGAAGCAACACTTGGCAGAGACCCACTGCCTCTGGACTAGGGGATACAATTTTTCTCACTTCCAATCACACATCTTGTTGCCAGCAGCTTTTGGTATTCCCCACTGAAGGTACTGCTCTCAGCATCAACACACAGATTCAAGTCATACCTGCAGTCTGACTGGGCTGGAAGTGAGGAAAGGCTTCGTTACAGCATCAACAAGAAAACTCTGTTGATTCAGACCAGGGAAGCTTCCCTTGAAAACAAGGGCTAATATACCTGTTAATTCACTTCAGTCATTTTTTTTTATTTGTTAATATAAATTTATTTTAATTGGAAGTTAATTACTTTACAATTTTGTATTGGTTTTGCCATACATCAACATGAATCTGCCACAGGTTTAATGTGAATTATGCCATTGCTTGAGTTTCTAACTCGTGCAGATGTTTATTAATCTATAAATTAATGAAATAGAGGTTTCATTTTAGCATGAACTTTGTAATATATTTCTGGTGTGTATAACCAAGTGGTTTTGAGTCCTGTGTTCCCTCCTATGGGGAAAGTTAGTCTAGCCTATGCTTTATGTAAATTCAGTTCTAATTCAGTCTCTAATGATATTCTATTATCCTTGATGAATACATTTTTTTTAATTTAAGCCAAAATTTTGAGGAAACATCTATGAAGAAACAAAAAAAGAAGGAAAAATTCATTTAATGAATAATATTGTCATTAATGTGCTAGTGATTTTGACAATTTCTTGCTTTATTTTCCCTCAATCTGATTGATAATTATAAATTACCCCTAGTTTTACAAAAATGAGAGTCTTTCTGAGTTAGTAGGTCAGAAAATGGCAGAGGTCACTTTCTAACCTATTTAAAATAGTCTGATTGAGGTCTAAAGCTCACATTACTTCCAACATGTCTTTCTATAAAATGGTTGATTTTTTATTTCTCAGAAAAGAAATATTATCCCTTTCATCAAACAATTATAAATAGAGAAATTTTAATTATTTTCTTTTAGTAGACTATGACTAGTAAATCGAGCTGTGACAAGAGGTTTAAACAAGATTGGATCATGTGGAATGCCCAAATGTTTCTGTATTATGGCCTGTTCTGTGTGGTGCCACAGAAACTGAGAGAGATATCCAAAATGTTTGCTTGACTCAGACCACAGAGATGTTCCTGGAAACAGACATACAATTGATAATTATATTTGAAAAACATTGCAAATTCTCCTTATTTATTGATGACATATTATATTAGGATATTGGAAGGTCTCTCAAATGGAGTGAAATTGCCTGTTCAGTTAGGATGACCTAAGTTTTGCTTAGGTTTTGCAGGTAGTCCAAGTTCTTTTCAGTGGTAAAGAACCCATTTGCCAATGCAGAAGACTTAAGAGACACAGGTCCAATCCCTGGGTTGGGAAGATCCCCTGGAGGAGAAAGTGATGATCCTCTCCAGTATTCTTGACTGGAGAGTTCCATGGACAGAGGAGCCTGGTGGGCTACAGTCCATAAGGTTGCAAAGACTGAAGCAACTTGTCACACACACACACACACACACAGACACACACACACACACACACACACACAAGCTTTACTTATTTGTCATAAAGGTCATTCACTGAGAAGTACTGTCAGCAGCACAGAAAAGTCAACATTTCATCATAAACTGAGAAATACAGAAGTAGTCTACCCTCTAACTGGAGCCTGGAATCATGTTTCTTGAGTTTGGTGAACATTATGTGTGAGACTATCAGGGCTCTGCTTAGACTCCTGTTTGTTTTATCTCTTGTGATTATTAACTCATATTCCAGAGGAAAGCAAACCAGTTTAGACGTGTTTTTAAAGAACCAAAAATTAATAGATTACATTTTTAAAGTTCTCCACAGGACTTCTCTGCTGACTTGTGAGCTCAGGGAGCCTCATTTTATATTATATCTTAATCTCAGGTTCACTTCCTGCATCTACCAATATGCACAGTGAATACTGACTGAAAACATTAATATGAGAAATACTTTCTTGAGCTTTCTGAATTCTTTTCTAACTTGTTTCAAAACTCGTCTTCACTAAAGTATGCTTCAGGGAGGGGACAAAAAATATATATATATATACACCAATAAACTCATTCAGTGTACATCATAATTAATTAGATATCTTATTTAGTTGTAATGCTATCTAAATCTTCAGATTTAGGAGAAAAACATTTTAAAATATAACTTTTAGAAATATGTGCTTAGAACAGTTTCAATTACAGGACCATTAAAAGTCACTTATATTGTTTTAAAAACTACTAAAGAAGGTGGTGCAGTGATTAAAAAAAAAGTTCTTCCTACCAGTGCAAGAGATACAGGTTTGATCCCTGGGTAGAGAAGATCCCCTGGATGAGGAAATGGCAACCTGCTCCAGTATTCTTGCCTAGAACATTCCATGTACAAAGGAACCTGGCAGGCTACAGTCCATGGAGTTGAAAGAGCTGGACGTGACTGAGCAACTGAGCACACACACACAAAAATGCATTGTCAACTAATATACAAGCTTGCAACATTAAAAATAAAAATCTGATGTCTTTTAAGATTAAATGCCACTTTAAAGGATCTTTAAAATTATTAATTGCTATTAATTTATATATTTGAAGCTCTATTTAGAAGCAAGCACAGCTAACAGAAATGACAGAATGATCTTGGTTCATTTCCAAGGCAAAACATTCAATATTACAGTAATCCAAGTTTATGTCCCAAACACTAATGCTAAAGAAGCAGATGCTGAACATTTCTATGAAGACCAACATGAGCTTCTAGAGCTAACACCAAAAAAAAAAAAAAAAAAAAAGTCCTTTTCATCATAGGGGATAGGGATTCAAAAATAAGGAGTCAAGAGGTATCTGAAGTAACAGGCAAATTTGACCTTGGAATACAAAATGAAGCATGTAATAGACTGAGTTTTAATAAGAGAAAACACTGGTCATAGCAAACACTCTCTTAAAACAACACAAGAGAAGACTCTACACATGGACATCTCTGTATGGCCAATAATGAAATCAGGTTGATTATATTCTTTGCAACCAAAGATGGACAGGCTCAACACAGTCAGAAAAACAAGACATTGAGATGTGATTGTGACTCAGATCACAAATGCCTTACTGAAAAAATCAGACTTAAATTGAGGAAAGTAGGGAAGACCACTAGGCCATTTATGTATGACCTAAATCAAATCCCTTGCAATTATACAGTGGAAGTAACACAAATAGTTTCAAGGGGTTAGACATGATAGCCAGAGTGCATGAAGAACTATGGATGGAGGTTTGTAACATTGTACAGGAGGTGGTGATCAAAACCATCGCAAGAAAAAGAAATGCAAAAAGGCAAAAAGCTTGTCTAAGGAGGCCTTACAAATAACTGAGTAAAGAGAAGTGAAAGGCAAAGAAGAAAATGAAAGATATACACATCTGAATGCAGAGTTACAAAGAATAGTAATGAGAGATGAGAAAGCCTTCCTAAGTGAATAATATAAAGAAATAGAGGGAAAAAATAGAATAGAAATGACTAGACATCTCTTCAAGAAAATTACAAATACCAAGGGAAAATTTTATGCAAAGAAAGGTACAAGAAAGAACAGAAACTGTATGGACCTGACAGAAGCAGAATTTATTAAGAAAGATCTTCATGACCCAGATAACCATGATAGTGTGATAACTCATCTAGAGCCAGACATCCTGGAGTGTGAAGTCAAATGGGCCTTAGGAGGCATTACTACAAAAAAAAAAAAAAAAAAGCTAATGGACGTGACGGATTCCAGCTGCAGCTGAGCTATTTCAAATCCTAAAAGATGATGCTGTTAAAATGCTGAACTCAAGTGCCAGAAAATTGGGAAAACTCAGCAGTGGTCACAGGACTGGAAAAGGCCAGTTTTCATTTCAATCCTAAAGAAGGGCAGTACCAAAGAGTGTTCAAATTACCCCAAATTATACTCATTTCACATAAGAGCAAGGTCATGCACAAAATCCTCTAAGTTAGGCTATAACATTATATGTCAAGATCTACAAAGTTGGTTTAGAAAAGGCATAGGAAGCAGAGACCAAGTTGCTGACATCTGTTGGATCATGGTAAAAGCAAGAGAATTAAAAACAAAAACAAAAACAAAAACCTTCTGCTTTATTGATTATACTAAAACTTTTTACTGTGTGGATCTCAAGAAACTGTGAAAAATTCTTAAGGAGATGGCATCCAGTCCCATCACTTCATGGCAAATAGATGGAAAAAAATGGAAACAGTGAGAGACTTTCTTTTCTCAGGTTCCAAAATCACTGCAGATAGTGACTGCAGCCCTGAAATAAAAGACATTTACTCCTTGAAGGAAAAGCTATGACCAACCTAGACAGCATATTAAAAACCAGAGACATTTCTTTGCCAACAAAGGTCCATCTAGTTAAAGCTATGGTTTTTCCAGTAGCCCTGTATGAATGTGAGAGTCGGACCATAAAGAAAGCTGAGTGGTAAAGAAGTGATAATTTTGAACTTTGGTGTAGAAGAAGACTCTTGAGATTCCCTTGGACAGGAAGGAGATCAAACCAGTCAATTCTAAAGGAAATCAACCATAAATATTCATTGAAAGGACTGATGCTGTAGCTGAAGTTCCAATACTTTGGCCACCTCATGTGAGGAGCCAACTCATTGGAAAAGACTGATGCTGGGAAAGACAGAAGGCAGGAGGAGAAAAGGGAGACAGAGGGTGATATGGTTAGATGGCATCACTGACTCAGTGAACATGAGTTTGAGCAAATTCTGTGAGATGGTGAAGGTCAGGGAAGCCTGGTGTGCTGCAGTCCATGGGGTCGCAAAGAGTCAGATATGACTAAGTGACTGAACCATTTGGTGACTTAAGCAGCACTACCACCAACCCAGTTATGGAGTGGATGTGGTGACTGGCCCCTGGAGGCCATCAGCAGCAAATTATAATGGTACCTCTGTGGCTTCATCTCTATACTTTTCTGTACTCAAAATTTTAATTGTATTCCATTACAAGATTTATTGATATATAGTAAGCAGTAGTGTGGTCTTCCCTGGTGGCTCAGAAGGTAAAGAATCTGCTTGTAATGCAGGAGACCTGGGTTCAATCCCTGGGTTGAGATATTCCCCTGGGGAAGGAAACTGCAACCCACTTCAGTATTCTTGCCTGGAGAATTTCATGAACAGCAGAGCCTGGTAGGCCACAGTCCATGGGGTCCAAAGAGTTGAACATGACTCTATGGCTAACACTTTCACTTTCATTAAGCAATAATGTACTTATTGAGGATCTTAACTATATTATTATCATCAATGTTAATTGTTATATTTTAATGTTATTGGTATTGTTCATGGTCATTAATCAGGTAGAACAATTTTATTTCATAAATTTTCTAAATACTTTGTTTCATTTTTTAAGAATAAATGTTGAATGCTATTAAAATATTTTTTTTCTAACAGTTTTGAGACAAGCCAATTTCCAGCTTTATGTACTATAGTTTCCTGAAATGGAGCCATCTATGCATATTCTGAGATAATTCTCAAATATTCAAAATACATTAAAAAAAATTCACAGTTAATGTTGATGTCCACTGTTTTCACTGGTCTTCAAAAGTGAGAACTGCAAAAATGTTTCATACGATGTCCTATTTCATCATCAGCTTCATAACCTAATTTTCTTCTTCTTTACTAATTATCTGGAAAGTTTCAAAGAATATTTCAACTGATGATATGACATTTTTAAAAATGTTTTGTATCTGTGAATATTTTTTAAAATGTTCTGTATCTGCAAATTAAAATAACACCTTAAATAATAATTATAATTATCATTTTACTTATAGAATATAGATAATTTTGTAAATAATTTAAAGTATGCATGTTTTCTACATTTATTTTCCATTTATTTATTTATATAATTTTGGATTTTCTAAAAAATAGCTTCTTACTGTGGTTTTATCAACTTTTGAGCATATTATTTGATTATATCTTTTAAAAGATTTCTGTTTATCTTGATTTATCTTGCTATTTCTTATTTTTTTTGTATGCATGTAACTTTTTCTAATACACCAAATTTCAATTTTAATCCTCCATGGTTCATATCATTGGTTTTATTTTTGTAATTTTCTTTCTTAACTTTTATTATTTTCTTTTATCTATAAGTGATACATAACTTTTGTTGGTATTATAGTCTCTGAATTTAGATATCTAACTCATTTTTCATTTTTTTCACATTTAATTGATATAAACTTACCCTGTATATTTCATCATGTAGTTTTTCCAACACTTTGTAATTTCTAGTGTTTTATATTTTATCTTGAATTGCTTAGCAATAAAATAAAAGTGTGACAAACTTCTTTTGTTGATTGTTGATACTTTAGTATTAATGAGTCAAAGTTTATACCATTCTAATAAACTAGTCTATGTAAATCTGATTACCTAACTTTTTTAGATTTCTTCTGCGATTCAATACTTTTTGCAAATATGAGTGCACATGTGCACATGTATGTTTGT
>SJXO01005309.1:21065-76889 GCA_006408615.1 Connochaetes taurinus
CACCTGTATGTTTGTGCTTGTGTATGCATTTTTAATTTGAATGAATTTCTCTTTTCAAAAATTTTTACCATTTCTGTTATTCACTTCATGTTAATAATATATTTATATTTATTTCAAACAATTAAATATTAAGTATCATGTTCATAGTTTTATTTCATATTTTGTGTTTACTTGATTTATTTTCTATTTTTCAACTTATGTTTGATTGATAGAAATTTTCTGTATCCAAATTTCATTCTCCTTATGGACAGTTATAACTGGAGAATTATGGAAGCTATAAATTATATTTTATAATCATGTGATTATTATTGTTTTTAAAATACATACAATATTCTTAAAGCAATATGTAAAATTATTTGACAATTGTAACTTAAAGAATCTGCCTGCCAATGCAGGAAGGGCAAGAAATGTGGGTTTGAACCCTGGTCCTGGAAGATCTCCTGGAGTAGGAAATGGCAACCTGCTTCAGTGTTCTTACCTGGAAAATTCCATGGACAGAGGAACTTGGCAGGTTCATCGGGTTGCAAAGAGTTTGAATGGAATGAAAAACTGAGCACACACACACATAACACTCATGAGAATTACATTAGTATTTTAATTATCCAACTTAAGCATTCATTTATTTGTTTCAACCCTGATTACTACCACTGTTCCTCTATCATTCTAACCTCCTAAATTTTAAATTTGTTCGTTTTTTATCCCAACTTAAATACTTTGCAAACACTTTTCTTTTTTTTCTTTTCTCCTCTTTTATTTATTATTATTATTATTTTATTTACAATATTGTATTGTTTTTGCCATACATCAACATGAATTGGCCACGGGTGTACACATTTTCCCCAGCCTGAACCCGCCTCCCACCTCCCTTCCCCACACCATCCCTCTGGGTCATCCCGGTGCACCAGCCTCAAGCATTCTATATCATGCATTGAACCTGGACTGGCAATTAGTTTCTTACATGATAGTATACATGTTTCAATGCCATTCTCCCAAATCATACCACCCTCTCCCTCTCTCATAGAGTCCAAAGACTGTTCTGTACATCTGTGTCTCTTTTGCTGTCTAGCATACAGGGTTATCATTGCCATCTTTCTAAATTCCATATATGTGCCTTAGTATACTGTATTGGTGATTTTCTTTCTGGTTTGCTTCACTCTGTATAATCGGCTCCAGTTTCATCCACCACATTAAAACTGATTCATATGCACTCTTTTTAATGGCTGAGTAATACTTCATTGTGTATATGTACCACAGCTTTGTTATTCTTTCGTCTGCTGATGGACATCTAGGTTGCTTCCATGTCCTGGCTATTATAAACAGTGCTGTGATGAACATTGGGGTACACGTGTCTCTTTCAGTTCTGGTTTCCTCAGTGTGTATGCCCAGCAGTGGGATTGCTGGGTCATAAGGCAATGCTATTTCCAGCTTTTTAAGGAATCTCCACACTCTTCTCCATATTGGCTGTACTAGTTTGCATTTCCACCAACAGTGGAAGAGGGTTCCCTTTTCTCCACACCCTCTCCAGCATTTATTGCTTGTAGCCTTTTGGATCTCTGCCATTCTGACTGGTGTGAAATGGTACCTCATTGTGGTTTTGATTTGTATTTCTCTGATAATGAGTGATGTTTAGCATCTTTTCATGTGTTTGTTAGCCATCTGTATATCTTCTTTAAGTCTGATTTTGGTAATAAAGAGTTCATGATCTGAGCCACAGTCAGCTCTTGATCTTGTTTTTGTTGACTGTATAAAGCTTCTCCATCTTTGTCTGCCAAGAATATAATGAATCTGATTTTGGTGTTGACCATCTGGTGATGTCCATGTGCAGAGTCTTCTCCTGTGTTGTTGGAAGAGGGTGTTTGCTATGACCGGTGCATTTTCTTGGCAAAATTCTATTAGTCTTTGCCCTGCTTCATTCCGCATTCCAAGGCCAAATTTGCCTGTTACTCCAGGTGTTCCTTGACTTCCTACTTTTGCATTCCAGGCCCCCATAATGAAAAGGACATCTTTTGGGGATGTTAGTTCTAAAAGGTCTTGTAGGTCTTCACAGAACAGTTTAACTTCAGCTTCTTCAGTGTTACTGATGGGGCATAGACTTAGATTACCGTGATATTGAATGGTTTGCTTTGGAAGCAAACAGAGATCATTCTGTCATTTTTGAGATTGCATCCAAATACTGCATTTGGGGCTCTTTTGTTGACCACGATGGCTATTCCATTCCTTCTGAGGGATTCCTGCCCGCAGTAGTAGATACAATGATCATCTGAGCTAGATTCACCCATTCCAGTCTATTTTATTTCACTGATTCCTAGAATGTTGACATTCATTCTTTCCATCTCTTGTCTGATCACTTCCAGTTTGCCTTGGAAGTGCAAGGACTTGACATTGGACCCGCCTGGACCTTGCCATGGACCTGACATTCCAGGTTCCTATGCAATATTGCTCTTTACAGCATCAGACCTTGCTTCTATTACCAGTCACATCCACAGCTGGGTATTGTTTTTGCTTTGGCTCCATTCCTTCACTCTTTCTGGAGTTATTTCTCCACTGATCTCCAGTAACATGTTGGGCACCTACTGATCTGGGGAGTTCCTCTATCAGTATCCTATCATTTTGCCTTTTCATACTGTTCATGGGGTTCTCAAGGAAAGAATACTGAAGTGGTTTGCCATTCCCTTCTCCAGTGGACCACATTCTGTCATACCTCTCCACCATGACCTGAACATCTTGGGTTGCCCCAAGGGCCTGGCTTAGTTTCATTGAGTTAGACAAGGCTGTGGTCCTAGTGTGATTGGATTGACTAGTTTTCTGTGAGTATGGTTTCAGTGTGTCTGCCTTCTGATGCCCTCTTGCAACACCTACCATCTTACTTGGGTTTCTCTTACCTTGGGTGTGGAATATCTCTTCACAGCTGCTCCAGCAAAGCGCAGCTGGTGTTCCTTACCTTGGACGAAGGATATCTCCTCACCATTGCCCTTCCTGACCTTCAACATGGGATAGTTCCTCTAGGCCCTCCTGCACCCGCTAGACCATTCAGGTATGACCTAAATCAAATCCCTTATGATTATACAGTGGAAGTGAGGAATAGATTTAAAGGCCTAGATTTGATAGATAGAGTGCCTGATGAACTATGGAATGAGGTTTGTGACATTGTACAGGAGACAGGGATCAAGACCATCGCCATGGAAAAAAAAAGGCAAAAATGTAAAATGGCTGTCTGGGGAGGCCTTACAAATAGCTGTGAAAAAAAGAGAGGCGAAAAGCAAAGGAGAAAAGGAAAGATATAAGCATCTGAATGCAGAGTTTCAAAGAATAGCAAGAAGAGATAAGAAAGCCTTCTTCAGTGATCAATGCAAAGAAATAGAGGAAAACAACAGAATGGGAAAGACTAGAGATCTCTTCAAGACAATTAGAGATACCAAGGGAGCATTTCATGCAAAGATGGGCTTGATAAAGGACAGAAATGGTAGGTACCTAACAGAAGCAGAAGATATAAAGAAGAGGTGGCAAGAATACACAGGAGAACTGTACAAAAAAGATATTCACAACTCAGATAATCATGGTGGTGTAATCACTCATCTAAATCTAAACATCCTGGAATATGAAGTCAGGTGGGCCTTAGAAAGCATCACTATGAACAAAGCTAGTGGAGGTGATGGAATTCCAGTTGAGCTGTTTCAAATCCTGAAAGATGATGCAGTGAAAGTGCTGCACTCAATATGCCAGCAAATTTAAAAAACTCAGTATTGGCCACAGGATGGGAAAAGGTCAGTTTTCATTCCAATCCCAAAGAAAGGCAATTACAAAGAATGCTCAAACTACTGCACAATTGCTTTCATCTCACATGCTGGTAAAGTAATGCTTAAAATTATCCAAGTCAGGTTTCAGCAATACTTGAACCATGAACTTCCAGATATTTCAGCTGATTTTAGAAACCAGAGATCAAATTGCCAACATCTGCTAGATCATGGAAAAAGAAAGAGTTCCAGAAAAACATCTATTTCTGCTTTATTGGCTATGCCAAAGCCTTTGACTGTGTGAATCACAATAAACTGTGGAAAATTCTGAGAGATGAGAATACCAGACCACCTAACCTGCCTCTTGAGAGATTTGTATGCAGGTCAGGAAGCAACAGTTAGAACTGGACATGGAACAACAGACTGGTTCCAAATAGGAAAAGGAGTAGCTCGAGGCTGTATATTGTCACCCTGCTTATTTAACTTATATGCAGAGTACGTCATGAGAAATGCTGGGCTGGAAGAAGCACAAACTGGAATCAAGATTGCTGGGAGAAATATCAATAACCTCAGATATGAAAATGACAGCACCCTTATGGCAGAAAGTGAAGAGGAACTAAAAAGCCTCTTGATGAAAGTGAAAGTCGAGAGTGACAAAGTTGGCTTAAAGCTCAACATTCAGAAAATGAAGATCATGGCATCCGGTCCCATCACTTTATGAGAAATAGATGGGGAAACTGTGGAAACAATGTCAGACTTTATTTTAGGGGGCTCCAAAATCACTGCAGATGGTGATTGCAGCCATGAAATTAAAAGACGCTTACTCCTTGGAAGAAAAGTTATGACCAACCTAGATAGCATATTCAAAAGCTGAGACATTACTTTGATGACTAAGGTCTGTCTAGTCAAGGTTATGATTTTTCCTGTGGTCATGTATGGATGTGAGAGTTGGACTGTGAAGAAGGCTGAGTGTTGAAAAATTGATGCTTTTTGAACTGTGGCATTGGAGAAGACCGTTGAGAGTCCCTTGGACTACAAGGAGATCAAACCAATCCATTCTCAAGGAGATCAACCCTGGGATTTCGTTGGAATAAATGATGCTAAAGATGAAATTCCAGTACTTTGGCCACCTCATGCAAAGTGTTGATTCATTCGAAAAGACTCTGATTTTGGGAGGGATTGGTGGCAGGAGGAGAAGGGGACATAGACAATGAGATGGCTCTATGGCATCACTGACTCAATGAACGTGAGTCTGAGTGATCTTTGGGAATTGGTGATGGACAGGGAGGCCTGGCGTGCTGCAATTCATGGGGTCGCAAAGAGTCGGACACGACTGAACGACTGAACTGATGTCTTTTTTGGAGAAATGTCTATTTAGTTCTTTGGCCCATTTTTTTATTGGGTCGTTTATATTTCTGGAATTGAGCTGCATAAGTTGCTTGTATATTTTTGNTTTGAACAGTAAATGTATATTACTTTTATTGCTTTATTGCTTAAAATGTTGACTTTTTAGTGAGTTCCAAGTTAGAAATCATAGTGCCATTTTAAATTTTCATTTCAATATTTATATTTCTAGGCAATTTATCTTTCCTAATTCCACTGACTGGTATCTCTAGAATATTGTTACATTTTTCAAGTTTTTCTTGAATTTATTTGGAAATAAATTTTTATTGGGTAAAAAATTTCTTGAATTGAATGTGATGTTGGTTAAGGGTATCTTTTTAATATCCTATTAGTACACTTTGCCAATATTTTACTTAAGACTTTACATCCATCTAATTAAGCTATATTGATCTGCAGTATTGTTTCTCTGTCTGAAGTATATTTTGGATTTATTACCAATATTATAACTTCAAAAAATAATTTGGAAGTTTTACATTATTGATAAATTGTAGAACACTGAATAACAGTGTCATAAACAATTTTATGAAAATTTGGAAGATATAGAACAATTTCTGGAACTAACTGTGCTTTGGAGAAATACATTAAGCATGTGCCTTCCAAATAATTTTTTTTCTACTTCACTTAGATCAGTTAGAAGGTTTACATTTCACCATGACACTATCACTTGATCCACATTTTCAGATGTAGTTGTACACATAAGAAATTCATTTTTACTATTTGCATTAATTTCTCCTTGAATACATTTATTTTTCATATATGGCTCTTTTCTCATTCTCCACTAATATACTGAATTAAATTTGTCATTTTCCTTTCATTTTTATCGACATATGAAATAAACCAATACATTTTCCTCCGGGGAAAGCTTTACTTGCTTTCTATAGGGTATTCTATATGAGATTATTGTTATTATTATTAACATTTATACATATTTCATAATATATTTTGATTTGACTATTAACTGACTATTAAGAAAAGCTTTATATGTATGTGTGATTTATGTGGTGGATTGTTATTCAGTTTAGTTACTCTTAAATATGGGAAACTTCCTGAAGTATTAGCTTTTATTAATGTACTTTTTTAATCCTCAATGTCAATTTTTGTGACTGTTTTGTGTTGCAATCTAGGATTTCAGAATACAGTTTTTCATGGGTTCTTATATATTGTACTATTAATAAGATCTAATTTATTCTTAGTAGTTTTCTCCTTATCATTAAATAGAAAAGTAATAATATTTTATCAGGTAGATTGATAGAAAAAAACAAAATTTTCCAACTACCAAAATTTTGTTGAAATTATTTTTGACTTAACTATAGTGTGCAGTTTGATATTTACAGTATTCATTTCTCACTCTTAATTTTGTGTTAATGTTGTCATTAGAGACTATTCTTCTTTATTCCATTTAATGTATCTCCTGACACATGAATGAAGCTATTTTTTAAGAGTACTATGAAGTTTCCCTTTTTAATACTTGAGATTAGCAGTTTTAATTGTATTGACATAGAATCTAAGCTTTGATTAATTCCATTATCATATTTTATTGTATGGTTTTATAGCTAGTTTACTTTAAAAATTTACTATAATACTTTGTTCATTTATTTTTTAATAAATGTGCCTTATATGTGCCTTAATTTTCATTTCTTCATCTAGAAATTGGAAGATTTGTTCAAATAAAATATGTGCAAATGTTCAAAGTTTTAAACTATCTAACATTTAGAACATTGACAATAATTTCTTATTGTGTGTGTGTGTGTGCTCAGTCATGTCCAAGTCTTTGTGGCTGCATGGACTATATCCTATGGAATATTCCAGGCAAGAATAATGGAGCGGGTTGCTATTTCCTTCTCCAGGGGATCTTCCGGACTCAAGGATGGAAACATGTCTCCTGTAGCTCATGCTTTGGCAGGCAGATTCTTCACCAATACTCCACCAACAAAAATTTCTTATTGTAAACTGAAGCAAATTCATGATTTTGGGAAAATAATGTTTAAATATCTTCTCAAGTATTGGTGTCAATTTTCAAATAGTTATTGTACTAAGGCACTACTATAGATAAACTAAAAAGAAGGAGTGATAGATTTGTATAGCATAATGTGTAAACTTTGCTTAAAACTGGGAAAGTAAGACAAAAATGGAAAGTGCAAAAGAAAAAAAAAATAATATCCAAAAAATATAAAGAAAGAGATTCATATGCTCGTCTTTTAAATAATGGGAAAGAAAGAAAACCTTTTAATTTTTTTAATTTAAATTTTATATTTTTACTTTACAATACTGTATTGGTTTTGCCATACATCAACATGAATCCACCATAGGTGTACATGAGTTCCCAACCCTGAAGCGCCCTCCCACCACTCTCCCCATATCATCTCTCTGGGTCATCCCAGTGCACCAGCCCCAAGAATCCTGTATCCTGTATCAAACCTAGACTAGCGATTCATTTCTTACATGATAGTGTACATGTTTCAATGCCATTCTCCCAAATCTTCCCACAGAGTCCAAAAGTCTGTTCTTTACATCTGTGTCTCTTTTGCTGTCTCGCATATAGGGTCATCATTACCATCTTTCTAAATTCCATATATATGTATTAGTATACTGTATTGGTGTTTTTCTTTCTGGCTTACTTCACTCTGTATAATCGGCTCCAGTTTCATCCACCTCATTAGAACTGATTCAAATGTATTCTTTTTAATGTCTGAGTAATACTCCATAGTGTATATCTACCACAACTTTCTTATCCATTCATCTTCTGATGGACATCTAGGTTGCTTCCATGTCCTGGTTATTATAAACAGTGCTGTGATGAACATTGAGGTACACGTGTCTCTTTCAATTCTGGTTTCCTCAGTGTGTATGCCCAGCAGTGGGATTGCTGGGTCATAAGGCAATGCTATTTCCAGCTTTTTAAGGAATCTCCACACTCTTCTCCATAGTGGCTGTACTAGTTTGCATTCCCACCAACAGTGGAAGAGGGTTCCCTTTTCTCCACACCCTCTCCAGCATTTATTGCTTGCAGACTTTTGGATCACAGCCATTCTGACTGATGTGAAATGGTACCTCATTGTCGTCTTGATTTGCATTTCTCTGATAATGAGTGATGTTGAGCATCTTTTCACGTGTTTGTTAGCCATCTGTATGTCTTCTTTGGAGAAATGTCTATTTAGTTCTTTGGCCCATTTTTTTATTGGGTCGTTTATATTTCTGGAATTGAGCTACATAAGTTGCTTGTATATTTTTGAGATTAGTTGTTTGTCAGTTGCTTCATTTGCTATTATTTTCTCCCATTCCTAAGGCTGTCTTTTCACATTGCTTATAGTTTTGTTTGTTGTGAAGAAGCTTTTAATTTTAATTTGACCCCATTTGTTTATTTTTGCTTTTATTTCCAGTATTCTGGGAGGTGGATCATAGAGGATCCTGCTGTGATTTATGTCGGAGAGTGTTTTGCCTATGTTCTCCTCTAGGAGTTTTATAGTTTCTGGTTTTACATTTAGATCATTAATCCTTTTGAGTTTATTTTTGTGCATGGTGCTAGAAAGTGATCTAGTTTCATTCTTTTACAAGTGGTTGACCAGTTTTCCCAGCACCACTTGTTAAAGAGATTGTCTTTAATCCATTGTATATTCTTGCCTTCTTTGTCAAAGATAAGGTGTCCATAGGTTTGTGGATTTATCTCTGGGCTTTCTATTTTGTTCCATGGATCTATATTTCTGTCTTTGTGCCAGTACCATACTGTCTTGATGACTGTGGCTTTGTAGTAAAGCCTGAAGTCAGGCAGGTTGATTCCTCCAGTTCCATTCTTCTTTCTTAAGATTGCTTTGGCTATTTGAGGTTTTTTGTATTTCCATACAAATTGTGAAATTATTTGTTCTAGCCTGTGAAAAATACCGCTGGTAGCTTGATAAGGATTTCATTGAATCTGTAGATTGCTTTGGGTAGTATACTCATTTTCACTATGTTGATTCTTCTGATCCATGAACATGGTATATTTCTCCATCTATTAGTGTCCTCTTTGATTTCTTTCATCAAAACCTGACAAAGATGCCACAGGGAAAGAAAACTACAGGCCGATATCAG
This sequence comes from Connochaetes taurinus, assembly GCA_006408615.1. Taxonomy (NCBI): domain Eukaryota; kingdom Metazoa; phylum Chordata; class Mammalia; order Artiodactyla; family Bovidae; genus Connochaetes; species Connochaetes taurinus. The sequence continues at coordinate 30,272 of SJXO01005309.1, forward strand.
TGATGAACATAGATGCAAAAATCCTTAACAAAATTCTAGCAATCAGAATCCAGCAACACATTAAAAAGATCATACACCATGACCAAGTGAGCGTTATCCCAGGGATGCAAGGATTCCTCAATATCTGCAAATCAGTCAATGTAATTTACCACATTAACAAATTGTAAAATAAAAGCCATATGATTACCTCAATAGATGCAGAGAAAGACTTTGAGAGAATTCAACATCCATTTATGATTAAAACTCTCCAGAAAGCAGGAATAGAAGGAACATACCTCTACATAATAAAAGCTATATATGACAAACTCACAGCAAACATTATCCTTAATGGTGAAAATTGAAAGCATTTCCTCTAAAATCAGGAACAAGACAAGGGTGCCCACTTTCACCACTACTGTTCAGCATAGTTCTGGAAGTTTTGGCCACAGCAATCAGAGCAGAAAAAGAAAACTTTTTAAAATAACAATAGTACATGTCTACCTGTACTGGCAAGATTTAAAACATATAATAGTAACAATTATATTTAAATCATTATCTAACATAATTTTATATTGGAGAAAGAGGGAGCCAAAAGAGAAAATAAATTACTCAGTAGAGTAGAATTTCTAAAATAGTTTTCTATTTTTGTGTAACAAATTGCCACAAACTTGGCAGCCAAAAAATATTATTTTAGTTTCTGTAGGCCAGAAATCTGGGCACAGAATTTCTGGATTCTTTGCTCAGAGTCTCACTGGCTGAAATCAAAGTATTAGTTGAGGCTGCATTTCCTATTGGAACTCACAACCCTTTCCCTAAACCCACTGATTTTTGAGAAAATTTATTTTTTTTCAGATGTGAAGAATGAGACTCCTATTTTCCTGCTGGTTATTGGCAGGGACTATATCAGTCCCTAAAGGCTGCCTACACCACCTGACTCCAAAGACAATTGTAACAATGGGTGTTTGCTACTTTCTAGGTAGGCCAGAATATATCTCTTTAAATTCTTTCTTTATTTATTTTCTGTAATCTCTGGAGAAAACACTGTTTTTTGTTTTAATCCTTGACATGCTGTGTGTCATACAGGATATAAGTTCCCCAAGAACCCGTGCCCCCTGAGACTGTGGAATCTTAACCACTGGACCACCAGGAAGACCTGAAAACACTGCTTTTATAACAGTGACCTGATTAAGTGATGTGTACTCAGAATCATCTCCCTTCTGCCATAGTACACAACATAATCAATGAAGTTATATCATATTCACAGGTTTCCACTCTCAAGGGGAAGAGGACGGTACAAGTAAGAGGGTTGTTTCAATGTTTCTCATGAGCTATTTGTTTATAAGAAATGACTAAAGTCAATGCCATTGAAAGAAGAATCTGTTACAGTTTCAAGGAGAGAGAAGTACCCTTGCCACTGAGGGCCACACAGGAAAGCACCAAGGTTGGTCAAAAGGCAAATGGGTGAGTGGAAACACAGTCTAAAGCCTTTATTGTGTTTTCTGTGTGAAAGAAGAAGTGAAGTTGGCTAAACAGGTGAGTAGATTTAGGATTGTGCTGTTCTTAGTCACTCAGTTGTGTCCAACTCTTTGCAACCCCATGGACTGTAGCCCACCAGGCTCCTCTGTTCATGGGGATTCTCCATGCAAGAATACTGGGGTGGGTTGTCATGCCCTCCTCCAGGGATTTTTCCCAACCCAAGGATTGAACCCAGGTATCCCACATTGTAGGCAGATTCTTTACCATCTGAGCCATCAGGAAGCCCAAGTTTAGGAATAGACAGTTTGAATAATTCTGATGCTCTCTGAACTATAGAGGAGGTCTCTATGCCTTTAATACCTCACCTTAGAACGACTGGTGGGGGAATAAAGCTAGGAGTGTGAGTTAGACAACAGAGGTGATTGAGGACAGATAGGACTTTGGATTGTTTAACTTGATGTTAAATCATGCCCTCAGGCAAGTTATTTATTAATTCTAAGAATTATTGATAACTATCCCTGGGAGGGGAAACTCTCCTCTGAAATCAAGTTTACCAAGATGGAAAGCCATGATAATATATAGAATTTTAAAAAAGTGTGATTAATACAGGAGTCATAGAAATCATCTCAGAATCCCATCTACCAGAATTTCAGGTCAAACTTACCATAGCTTGTTATGATAATAAAAGCAAACCAACATTGTTAATTAGAAATATTATGAACCAGAAAATGTATCAGTGTGCATTTCTGAGCAAATGCTTTTATTAATCTGAGGTTGAATTTCATTATTTATTAAAAAAATTATGATAATTGAACATATATCATAAATTTGGTGGAATAAAATAAAAAAATAATGTTCTAAGTGCTTACCATAGTATTTTGCACATAGTTTGACTACAAAATTGTAAATATCATTATCATTATATGTTTTATATAAATTTGACTATTCTTAACAGAGCCTTTTTTAATGTCTGTAAATTCCTAAATTAAGAAAATGGTTGATTTTATTACAGACATGCCTGGACTTGTACCCTTTCTGCTTTTTGAAGTCAATATTGTGGTTTCCAGAATGTCACACTAAGCAATTTTTTTTTTTTTTCAAAAATATCTAAAACACATGATGTTGCCTTATCAGGAGGGCAGCAGACACCAGAACACAGATGGATCAGACCAAATGACTGGAGGTTCATGCTACTCTGGGCAAAACTTCTGGACTTGTACTGGGCAAGATAATAGATGAAAGATATACCAGAGGAAGGAAGTAGCTAAAATAAAAGGAAATAGAATTCAGAATCCATGTCTTGAATAGTTGAAAAGGGCTATCTGATTTTGGTAACCTCCATTGAATGTAGAGGTAGGAAAAGAGAAACAGAAACAGAGAATGCCATCCATACACTGCGGTTAAAAAAAAAGGGGAGGGGGTAAAATCATGAACTGTGTTATGTCTTGAAAGAACATGATTGTGTTTGCCAACACATGTATTAAATATGGAATTAAATATGACAGGAGTGGTGACTAAAAGTATCTTTGCTGGGCCAAGTTTAAAATAGCCAGTAGCTCTACCCAGAAGACAGCTCCGAATCTTTGTAAAAAGCACGCATATATCCGACCAGTTGAGAAAAACCCAGAATGGGAGCAGATAAGCAAGTAACATCAGAGATGAATCAAACATTCTCCCCCAGTGTCCTACAGAGGCTTCCATGATATCTAAGCAATGGCATTTGTGAGATCTCTAGATGACTGTTTAATGAATAAGAAATAAATGTTTATTTTATTAAATCATTGTGGATTGAACATTGTTTTAGCAGTAGACAGTACGTAATTCAATGGTTTACAAAAAAAAAAAAAAAAAAACACAGAATACAGCTTTAACATGAGTAATTATTTTTTGAAGGCAAGTGTCAAAGTTCAATGTAGACTCTTCCAGTTTCACAGATATGAAGGTTCCTCTGGATTCCAAAGGTAGATTGTATGTGTGTTCAGTTTTGTCTGATTCTTTGCAACCCCGTGGTCTGTAACCTGTCAGCCTTCTCTATTTATGGGATTTTCCAGGCAAGAATCCTGGAATGGGCTGTCATTTCGTCCTCCAGAGGGTCTTTCTGATCAGGGATTAAATCTGTGTCTCCTGCATTTCCTGGATTAGCAGGTGGATTCTCTACCACTGAGCCACCTGGGAAGTCAAAATGTAGATTTCAGTGACAGATTAAAGAAGCTTTATGAAACTGACTCTGATCCTCTATCATCCTACCTCTTTTAATCAAAGAAGTTTAGATTTTGTCTTTTTTATATACTAAGCATTCAAAATATATTAAAGAACAAATACAATCGGAAGAAGACAGAATAGTATTATAATTGCAGTATTGAAAAATTATACATCAAAGATACAATAAAAACACAAATTAGGACATTAAAAAGAAAGGGTATGCTTACTTATTTCTATCTATAGAGTTGTGCTGTGCTGTCCTAAGTTGCTTTAGTCATGTCTGACTCTTTTTGACTCTATGGACTGTAGCCCACCATGCTCCTCAGTCCATGAGATTCTGACAGGAATACTAGAGTGGGTTGCCATGCCCTCCTCCAGGGGATTTTCTTGACCCAGAGATCTCTTAAGTCTCCTGCATTGGCAGACAGTGTCTTTACCACTAGCACCACCTGGGAAGCCCCATAGAGTTGTAAATCCATGCTATAATGAGATTGATTGGTATCTCACTGTATACAAATAAAATAAGAAACATCACTTTAAATTTAGCATAATCTTGCTTAAAAATATGAGTAAATTCAGGGTCAGCAAAAATTCTGATCCAGATCAACAATGCAGTTTAATTGCGCCAGAAATCTTGGAAAATTCATAAACTTCACACAGAGTAATTGATGGTAGAACAAAACTGATTTCATTTAATCACAAATGTCAGTACAATATAATCTGACTTATGGATTATATTTAATTGAAAACAGGCATTTAGAAGGCTTAAGTTAAACTAAATTTTGTTATTTTATACTATATTTCAATGCCTCTTCAGAGAGATCATAAAGCAAACTAGTTTTCCAGAAAGTTTCTGTTTTTAACATTCTCCTTACCTTTACATTTAAAATATCAAGATGTCTTACAAATTTCAGGATTCTGTGACAGTTCTCCTTTCTGTAACTTGTAACCTGGAGAAGGAAAGAATATGTGTTTGACATTCGATAAAAACTGGTTTTTAATTCATATATGTTGATCATTGATACTCAAAGATGATCTGGTTACTGAGAAATCCATCCCTCTCAAGATGCTAATGAAAGATATAAGAATTAGTTGAATATTAATTACTTATCTATATAAAATGAATTAACAAAATGCTTTATATTTATTCATACATTTTATGCTTTATCAAAACAGTTGAAATTTCTAAAGGAGAAAAATAATATCTAAAGCAACAAAGATAAAGAAGATATTAAATGTATGGTAAGTAATACAATCTAAAATATATTTTAATCACAATAGATTATGAAAATTTCCTGGAATCATTTGATAATTGGATAATTGGATAATTGTATTTTATATTCAATCATCCTTAAGTGTATAATGTAAGGGACGACAAAAACTACTTTGTCATCCAGATTTGGGTTTGAATCCTATCTCTGACACTTACCGCATTTATGGTTTATTTTGTTTTATTTATTTATTACTATTTTTTAATTTAAACGTATTTATTTTAATTGGAGGCTAATTACTTTACAATATTGTACTGATTTTGACATACATCAACATGAATCCACCACGTGTGTACACGTGTTCCCCATTCTGAACCCCAATCCCACATCCCTCCCCATACCGTCCCTCTGGGTCATCCCAGTGCACCAGCCCCAAGCATCCTGTATACTGTATCAAACCTAGACTGGAGATTCATTTCTTACATGATAGTATACATATTTCATTACCATCCTCCCAATTCATCCCACCATCTCCCTCTCCCTTAGAGTTCAAAAGTCTGTTCTATACATCTGTGTCTCTTTTGCTGTCTTGCACATAGGGTTATCATTATTATCTTTCTAAATTCCATATATATGCCTTAATATACTGTATTGGTGATTTTCTTTCTGGCTTACTTCACTTTGTATAATAGGCTCCAGTTTCATCCACCTCATTAGAATTGATTCAAATGTATTTACAATATTGTACTGATTTTGACATACATCAACATGAATCCGCCACGTGTGTACACGTGTTCCCCATTCTGAACCCCAATCCCACATCCCTCCCCATACCGTCCCTCTGGGTCATCCCAGTGCACCAGCCCCAAGCATTCTATATCATGCATTGAACCTGGACTGGTGATTAGTTTCTTATATGCTATTATACATGTTTCAATGCCATTCTCTCACATCATCCCACCCTCTCCCTCTCCCGCAGAGTCCAAAAGACTGTTCTATACATCTGTGTCTCTTTTGCTGTCTTGCATATAGGGTTATCATTATTATCTTTCTAAATTCCATATATATGCCTTAATATACTGTATTGGTGATTTTCTTTCTGGCTTACTTCACTTTGTATAATAGGCTCCAGTTTCATCCACCTCATTAGAATTGATTCAAATGTATTCTTTTTAATGGCTGAGTAATACTCCATTGTCTATATATACCACAGCTTTCTTATCCATTCATCTGCTGATGGACATCTAGGTTGCTTCCATGTCCTAACTATTATAAACAGTGCTGTGATGAACATTGGTGTACCCGAGTCTCTTTCAATTCTGGTTTCCTCAGTGTGTATGCCCAGCAGTGGGATTGCTGGGTCATAAGGCAGTGCTATTTCCAGCTTTTTAAGGAATCTCCACACTCTTCTCCATATTGGCTGTCCTAGTTTGCATCCCCACCAACAGTGGAAGAGGGTTCCCTTTTCTCCAACCCTCTCCACCATTTATTGCTTGTAGACTTTTGGATCGCAGCCATTTTGACTGGCATGAAATGATACCTCATTGTGGTTTTGATTTGCATTTCTCTGATAATGAGTGATGAGCATCTTTTCATGTCTTTGTTAGCCATCTGTATGTCTTCTTAGATAAATGTCTATTTAGTTCTTTGGCCCATTTTTTGATTGGGTCATTTATTTTTCTGAAATTGAGCTGAAGGAGTTGCTTGTATATTTTTGAAATTAGTTGTTTGTCAGTTGCTTCATTTGCTATTGTTTTCTCGCATTCCTAAGGCTGTCTTTTCACCTTGCTTATAGTTTTGTTTTTTTGTCAGAAGCTTTTAACTTTAATTAGGTCCCATTTGTTTATTTTTGCTTTTATTTCCAGTATTCTGGGAGGTGAGTCATAGAGGATCCTGCTGTGATTTATGTCAGAGAGTGTCCTGCCTATGTTCTCCTCTAGGAGTTTTATAGTTTCTGGTCTTACACTTAGGTCTTTAAGGCATTTTGAGTTTATTTTTGTGTATGGTGTAAACTTATAGTTTCCTTTGTTGTGCAGAAGCTTTTAATTTTAATTAGATCCCATTTGTCTATTTTTGCTTTTATTTCCAGTATTCTGGGAGGTGGATCATATAGGATCCTGCTGTGATTTATGTCAGAAAGTGTTTTGCCTATGTTCTCCTCTAGGAGTTTTATAGTTTCTGGTCTTACACTTAGGTCTTTAAGGCATTTTGAGTTTATTTTTGTGTATGGTGTAAGAAAGTGTTCTGTTTTCATTATTTTACAAGTGGTTGACCAGTTTTCCCAGCACCACTTGTTAAAGAGATTGTCTTTAATCCATTGTATATTCTTGCCTTCTTTGTCAAAGATAAGGTGTCCATAGGTTTGTGGATTTATCTCTGGGCTTTCTATTTTGTTCCATTGATCTATATTTCTGTCTTTGTGCCAGTACCATACTGTCTTGATGACTGTGGCTTTGTAGTAGAGCCTGAAGTCAGGCAGGTTGACTCCTCTAGTTCCATACTTCTTTCTCAAGACTGCTTTGGCTATTTGAGATTTTTTGTATTTCCATACAAATTGTGAAATTATTTGTTCTAGCTCTGTGAAAAATACCATTGGTAACTTGATAGGGATTGACTCATTGCTCTTCTGGGAAATTTAGCTTCAGCTTAGTTCAGTTCAGCTCAGTCGTGTCTGACTCTTTGTGACTCTATGGATTGTAGCACACCAGGCCTCCCTATCCATCACCAACTCCCAGAATTTACTCAAACTCATGTCCATTGAGTCAGTGATGCCATCCAATCATCTCATCCTCTGTCGTCTCCTTCTCCTCCCAATTTCAATCTTTCCCAGCATCAGGGTCTTTTCCAATGAGTTACTTCTTTTCAACAGGTGACTAAAATATTGGAGATTCAGTTTCCAGTAAATATTCAGGACTGATTTCCTTTAGGATGGACTGCTTGTATCTCCTTGCTTTCCAAGGGAGAGCATTATTTTGCTCTTGTGCAGTAGTTTGAGCATTCTTTGGCATGCCTCTCTTAGCGACTGGAATGAAAACTGACATTTTCCTGTCCTATGGCCATGCTGAGTTTTCCAAATTTGCTGGCATACTGAGTGCAGCACTTTCACAGCATCATCTTTTAGGATCTGAAATAGCTCAACAGGAATTCCATCACCTCCACTAGCTTTGTTCATAGTGATGCTTCCTAAGGCCCATTTGGCTTCACACTCCAGGATGTCTGGATCTAGGTGAATGATCACACAATCATGGTTATCTGGTTCATGAAGATCCTTTTTGTATAGTTCTTCTATGTGTTCTTGCCATCTCTTCTTAGTATCTTCTGCTTCTGTTAGGTCCATACCATTTCTGTCCTTTATTGAGCCCATCTTTGCATGAAATGTTCCCTTAGTATCTCTAAATTTTTTAAAGAGATCTCTAATCTTTCCCATTCTATTGTTTTCCTCTATTTTTTTCACTGGTCACTGAAGAAGACTTTCTTATCTCTCCTTGTTATTCTTTGGAATTCTGTATTCAAATTGGTATATCTTTTTTCCCTTTGCTTTTCACTTCTTTTCACAGCTATTTGTAAGGCCTCTTCACACAGTCATTTTACTTTTTTGCATTTCTTTTTCTTGGGGGTGGTCTTGATCCCTGTCTCCTGTACAATGTCAGAACTTCCATCCATAGTCCATCAGGCACTTTGTCTATCAGGTCTAGTCTCTTAAATCTATTGGTAGTTTCCTCTGTATAATCATAAGGGATTTGATTTAAGTCATATCTGAATGGCCTAGTGGTTTTCCCTACTTTCTTCAATTTAAGTCTGAATTTGCCAATAAGGAGTTCATGATCTGAGCCAATCAGCTCCTGGTCTTGTTTTTGCTGACTGTATAGAGTTTCCCCATCTTTGGTTGCAAAATATAATGAATCTGATTTTGGTGTTGACCATCTGGTGATGTCCATTTGTGGAGTCTTCTCTTATGTTGTTGAAAGAGGGTGTTTGCTATGACCAGTACATTCTCTTGGCACAGCTCTATTGCTCATGTACATTGCCCTGATTCATTCTGTACTCCAATGCAGAATTCAGCTTACGCTTTCATAATTTTCAAATAATTATGTCAATAAAGTATAGTATTTACTAGGCAAAAAAAGGATATCTGAAGATCATGAACAATCACAGATCTTAAGAATGTAAGATTTGAAGCATTTTCTTATTAAATGAAATCAAATTTTGATCAAGATTTATTTAATAAAAATCTACCAGAACTTTACACCTGATATATGCTTTCTGGAAATGACAACTAATCTTGAAGATAAAGAAAAAGCAACTAAACATTGCCATAGAATGATTTTTCTACAAGATGTTAATGATTTGACCTAAACATCAAGTCCACTATTTTCTAAACAATTGAGAAAATGAAATATATAGTTAATCAAGGACGAGTAAAATTATTATATAATAAAGGTAAATAAAATTCCACTGAAAAAATTGTTATCCATTATCATATCCAAGATAATTTCAGAAGCTCTAGGATATCAGCAATATTTAGCTAAAAAATGTCAAAAGATTCTGAATATAGCAAATGTTTATTCATAAGCAAAAATTGACAGTCACATATCTGCCTGAATAATTGGAATCTAATAGTGAAAAAGCACAGTTTCATTATCTGTTTAGGAGACAAGATAAATAAGCAGGCAACAATTTCAAAACCATGTGATAAGTGGATAATTTCAAAACATTGTGCTATACACAACATTTTATAAGACCTAAAATAATTCTAAGATTAGGAAATAAGTTTTTCCCATCTACTTAAGCCGTTGCTGTTGTTCAGTCACTGAAGTCCTATCAGACTCTTGCAACCCCATGGATTGCAGCACACCAGGCTTTCAGTTCTCTGCTATATTTGAGAGTTTGTTCAAATTCATATCCATTGACTTGGTGAGGATATCTAATCATCTCATCTTCTTCACCCCCTTTCTCTTTTGACTTCAATCTTTCCCAGCATCAGGGTCTTTTCCAATTAGGTGGCCCAAGTATTGGAGCTTCAGCTGTGGCAACTGTCTTTCCAATGAATATTCAGGATTGATTTCCTTTAGGATTGACTGATTTGAACTCCTTGCAGTCCAAGTGTCTTCTCCAGCATTACAAATCAAAAGCATCAATTATTTGTTGCTCGACCTTATACTCTCACATCCATATATGACTACTAGGAAACCCATAGTTTGACTATATGGACTTTTGTTAACAAAGTGATGTCTAAGCTTTTTGATGCATTAAATAGAATTGTCATAGTTTTCATTCAAAGGAGCAAACACTTTTAATTTCATGGCTGCAGTCACCATCCACAATGATTTTGGGTCCATGAAGAGAAAATCTGTCACTAGTTCCAATTTTCTCCCCTCTATTTGCATAAAGTGATGGGGCCGTATACCATGGTCTCAGTTTTTTGAATGCTGAGTTTCAAGCCAGCATTTTTTCACTCTCCTCTTTCACCTTCATCATGAAGCTCTTTAGTTCCTCTTCATTTTCTGCCATTAGAGTGGTATTATCTGCATATCATGGTCATTGATATTTCCCCAGGAAATCTTGATTCTAGCTTTTGATCATCCAGCCCTCAATTTGGCATAAAGTACTCTGCATATAAGTTAAATAAGCAGGTGACAATATATAGCCTTGTTATACTCCTTTCCCCATTTTGAACCAGTCAGTTATTCCATTCTGGCTCTAACTGTTCTTTCTTGACTCACATACACATTTCTCAGGAGACAGGTAGGATTATCTGGTATTTGATCTTGTTAAGAATTTCCCACAGTTTGTGGTGATTCACGTATTCAAAGGTTTCACATAGTCAATGAAGCAGAAATATATGTTTCTCTGGAATCCCCTTGCTTTCTCCATGATCCAATGAATGTTGACAATTTTCTCTTGTTCATATGCCTCTCAAAACCCAATTTGTACATCTGTAAGTTCTTGGTTCATGTACTGCTGTAGCTTAACTTGAAGAATTGCAAGCATAACTTTGCTAGCATGTAAAATGAGTGCAGTTGTGCTGTAGTTTGAACATTCTTTGTCATAGCCCTTCTTTGGGATTGGAATGAAAACTGATCTCCAGTTCTGTGGCTGCTGCTGATTTTTCTAAATTTGTTGGCATATGGAATGCAGCACAGCATCATCTTTTTTTTTTCTTTTTTCCCAAGTCTCTTGCCCGTTTTTTTTTTTTTTTTTTCAGCTATTATAAACAGTGCTGCGATGAATATTTGGGTACCCGAGTCTCTTTCAATTCTGGTTTCCTCAGTGTGTATGCCCAGCAGTGGGATTGCTGGGTCATAAGGTGGTTCTATTTGCAGTTTTGTAAGGAATCTTCACAATGTTCTCCATAGTGCTGTACTAATTTGCATCATCTTTTAGGATTTGAAATAGCTCAGCTGGAATTCAATCACCTCCACTATCTTTGTTCCTAGTAATCCTTCCTAAGACCTATTTGATTTCACGTTCCAGAGTGTGTAGCTCTAGGTGAATGATCACACCATTGTGATTATCTGGGTCATATATATATATATATATATATATATATATATTTCTTCTGTTATAGTTATTCTGTGTATTCTTGTCACCTCTTTTTAATCTCTTCTGCTTCTCTTAGGTTTTTACGGTTTCTGTCCTTTATTGTGCCTATTCTTTTATAAAAGGTTCCCTTGATATCTCTAATTTTCTTAAAGAGATCTCTAATCTTTCCCTTTGCATTATTTCTCTCTGTTTCTTTGCTTTTTTTTTTTTTTAAGAAACTCTTCTTATCTCTCCTTGTTACTCTCTTGTTACTCTCTCTGTTACTCTCATTCACTTAGGTATATATTTCCCCTTCTCTCTTTCCTTTGGCTTCTCTTCTTTCCTTAGCTATTTTTCAGGGCTCCTCAGAGAACTACTTTGGGTAGGTTTTGGTCACTGTCTTCTGTACAATGTTATGAACCTCCTTCCACAGTTCTTCAGGTACTCTATAAAATCTAATCCTTTGAATCCATCTACCATTTCCTCTGTATAATCATAAGGGATTTGCTTTAGGTCATACCTAAATGGCCTTGTGATTTTCCCTTCTTTCTTCAATTTCAGTCTGAATTTTGCAATAAGAAGCTTATTACAAAGTTTTTTATTAAAGGAGCCATAGTTAGCTCGAGGTCTTGTGTTTGCTCACTGTTTAGAGCTTCTCAATCTTCAGCTGCAAACAGTACTATTGATTTCAGTATGATGATGTTCATGTGTAGAGTTCTGGTGATGTTCACATGTAGAGTCTTCTGTTGAATTATTGGAAAAGGGTATTTGGTATTACCAGCATGTTTTACTGACAAAAGTCTATTAGCCTTTGCTTTGCATCATTTTGTGCTTCAAGGCCAAACTTGCTTGTTATTCTAGGTATCACTTGACTTCCTACTTTTGCACTTCAACCTCCTATGTTGAAAAGGAATTTTCTTTTCTTTGGTGTTAGTTCTAGAAGGTCTTGTAGGTCATCATAGATCAACTTCAGCTTCTTTGACATCAGTGGTTGCTACATAGACTGGATTACTATGATATTGATTGATTTGCCTTGGAAACTAACTGAAATTCTATCTTTTTTGAGATTGCCCCCGAGTCCCACATTTTGGACTCTATTGTTGACTATGAGACCCACTCCATTTCTTTTAAGAAATGTTTGCACATTCTCATCCATTTTATTTCACTGATTCCAAAGATGTCAGTGTTCAATCTTGCCATCTCCTACATGACCTCATCCAATTTACCTTAATTCATGGACCTAACATTCCAGATATCTATGCAATATTTTTCTTTATAGCATTAGACATTACTTTCACAGCCAGACACATCCACAACTGTCATTTCCACTTTGTCCCAGCCAATTTATTCTTTCTGGTGCTAATAGTAATTGCCCGCTGGTCTTCCCCAGTACCATCTTGGACACCTGACTACCTGGGGGACTCAACTTCTGGTGTAATAACTTTTTGACTTTTCACACTGTTCATGGGGTTTTCATGGCAAAAATACTGGTGTGGATTGTCATTTCCTTCTCCAGTGGACCACATTTTGTCAGAAAACATCACTTTGACTCATCCGTCTTGGGTGGCCTGGCAAGGCATGGCTCACAGCTTCATTGAGTTAATCAAGCCCCTTCACCATGACAAAACTGTGATCCATGAAGAAGTCTACTTATAGGAATCAAATAAATAAAAGTACATTTATATATCATCTTAATATTCCCATTATATTAAGCTGGCAACATAAGTCTTACTTAACCAAAATTTTCATTTAATTTATTTTCCAAACTACTATAAGTGGTGTAAATTAAATTCGAAATATATAGGTAAGCATTCCATAAAATATGTATATTGAATTTTTTGTTGGTTTGTTTTTATTAGTTGAGGAAACTATATCACAGACAGAAAACTTCACCAATATTCCCAATATGTAGGAAACCTATTCCACTAGCAAAGCTATCTATCTATCTATTTATCTATCATCTATCTATATCTCTATATCCACCATGATATTCATCTATATAGCAACTAATAAATGTGTTCAACAAATTTATTTTTATAGAAGAAAAACTAAAATAATACTGTGAATTGTGTTAGAAGATAGAAAAATTGGAGCCTTTTTTATATTAGGTGGTCTATTTTAGTTCTGACAGTTTGATTTCAACCTTTAAAGAAATAAAAAAGCAAATAATTTTGCTTTGCTTTCATCGTGCAGTTTTATAGCAAATAAACAATTTTAGAAATATAATGAACATTTGAAACAAATCTAATTAATATAGTGTTTCACATAATGTGATAACTTCCTTTAAATTTACAAAAATCCAGTCTATTACTGCAAATTTGATTACATTCTGTTAATTTTACTGACAACTTTACGTATGTGTAGTTCTAGAGAGTTACTGTTTATGATATGCATACACAAAAGCAAAAATATATTTTATATAATATGAAAGTACATAAAGGATGTTAATATTTTATATGTAATCATAACTATTTTCCTTTTCCTTTAAATTTGAATGTATTACAGATTTAGAGTTAGTAGTTCAGCTTTATATAATTATTCCTACTATTTTTTATATATATTTCATGATCCTACTAACCATTATGAAGGAACAATTGGCTATAATACAATATACATAAAAGCAGAACTCTTGTGATTATTTTTCCTGAAAATATAATTCAGTTCAATTCAGTTCAGTCACTCAGTCATGTCCGACACTTCGAGACCCCATAAATCACAGCACACCAGGCCTCTCTGTCCATCACCAACTCCCGGAGTTCACTCAGACTCACGTCCATCGACTCAGTGATGCCATCCAGCCATCTCATCCTCTGCCGTCCCCTTCTCCTCCTGCCCAATCTGCCTGCAATGGGGAGACCTATATTCCATCCCTGGTTTGGGAAGATCCCCTGGAGAATTTCATGAACTGTATAGTCCCTGGGACCCCAAAGAGTCAGACACAACTGAGTGACTTTCACTCACTTCATTATAGTGAATAGACTATTAATAAATTAATTTTAAAAATTAAGAAATAAATAAATTAATTAAAAATTAATAAAAGCTATAGATCCTGAGTCATAGAGAAAAAAATAGCATTTAAAATTTAAACAATAAACATATGGCATTGCAGTATTTGAGCAACTGAGAAACTAAGATGTATTAAATGCAACTAAGTTTCTTATATATCTCTGTGCTATGTCAAATTTATTATGCTCATTGAAATAGATTATAGGATTCTTCCCATTTTATCAAGTAGGTCTATTACTATATTTGCAAAAAATTTTTTTTCTCTTTCATTGTACCAGTTTCATTGAACTTGGTGTTTGCATTTTTATCTTTTAACATATTATGGAAATAAAATAAATATAATGTTAATACAATTAAATGAATTTTTCATTTCAGTATAAAATTCGGGGTTTCCTTTTTTTTTATGGCTACCTCTATGTCTCAGCTCTAGGCAAACAATAATGTTGATTCTGACTCTATAAGTTTGCTCACTGTGTACATTTTATATAATTTACATACATAAGGTATTGAAGTTTGTCAATTGATTTTTCTCTGTCTGAGATGATTTAAGTTTTTTTTCTGCCTTTCATTATCATGATATATCATTTCATTATCAAATGTCATGGCAGCTTTACATTCCTGAAAAATTTTCTACTTAGTCATTGTGTATAGTTTTTTCATTTTGCTTGAATTTAGTTTTCTATTTTCCTAAAGATTTCGGTGTTTATACTTATAAGATTATATTAAGCTCTGCTATCTTCTATAAGATTTTTTTTCTGATTTTGATATAGTGCAAGCCTGATCTTATTGAATGAGTTGAGAAACGTTACCTCCTTTTCTATTCCTCCCCCTTCCCCCACCCCGTGGAAGAATTTATGAGGAGTTTGTAATAATTATTTAAAATTTTTAAAAACTCACCAGTAAAGCTATTTTAAACTGAGTTTTTCCATGTGAAAACCTTTAAAACTGTTAATTAAACCTCTTGTTTTAAGTTTGATTGTATATTTATTTTATGAGTCAATTTTCATACTTCCTAGGGTGTTTTTTCCATTTCATCTAGTTTTACTAATTCGGGTATAATATTTTTGGAATAACACTTAGGAACATTTGTACTCCTCTTTATTCTACAATATTTCATAATATTGGTAGCAATGTTCACTCTTCTGCCACTCCTGACTTTAGTAAATTACATATCTATTTTCTACTTTTTTTCTAACAAATTTAGCCAAAAAATTGTGAATTTCATTGATTTATTTGAAGTACCAAGTTTTGGTACTGTTGATTATCTATATTATTTTTCTATTCTCCATTTCATTACTTTATGCTCTGATCTGTACCCTTCCTTTCTGCTTGTTTCAGTGCCATAAGGTATGAACTTAAGTTATTCACTTGAGTTCTTTCTTCTTTTTTAATATAATGTTTTAAGTCTAAGTTTTGGTCTTTGTCCTGAGTCTCTGGCACTAAGATGAAAAAACCTCCAGAATTTTTATTTATTTATTTATTTTAATTGGAAGCTAATTAGTTTACAATATTATAGTGGTTTTGCCTTACATTGACATGAATCAGGGATAGGTGTACATGTGTTCCCCATCTTGAACCACCTTCTTACCTCCCTCTCCATCTCATTCTTCTGGGTCATCCCAGTGCACCAGCCCTGGGCACCCTGTCTCATAGAACCTGGACTGGGGATCTGTTTCACATATGATAATATACATGTTTCAATGCTATTCTCTCAGATCATCTCACCCTCGCCTTCTCCCACAGATTCCAAAAGACTGTTCTATATATCTGTGTCTCTTTTGCTGTCTCACATATAGGGTTATCATTACCATCTTTCTAAATTCCATATATATGCATTAGTATACTGTATTGATGTTTTCCTTTCTCACTTACTTCACTCTGTATAATAGGATCCAGTTTCATCCACCTCATTAGAATTGATTCAAATGTATTTTTTTTAATAGCTGAGTAATATTCCATTGTGTATGTGTATATCCATTCATCTGCTGATGGACATTCTGGTTGCTTCCATGTCCTGACTATTATAAACAGTGCTGCAATGAACACATGACTCTCAATTCTGGTAAAACCTCCAGAAACTCTGAAGTGTTAAAAGTGTCTTGGTTATTCATGAGTCCCTTGGATGGCGCCTGAGATTTTGCTAATAAAGAGAATCATGGTGGACCCCCAAATAGAGTTAGGTTGGGGACTGGTAATGCCAGAAAGACCAATTGTATATTAGAAGACTGGGGCTTTATGTCACATATCAGCCTGACCCATCCACCCTCATTTCCTAACATCTAGACAGTGGAGTGGAACTGGATAGACACATTATAGTTAAAAGGAAAAGATGAACCAAATTTGGTTGTAGCCAATCCATACTAAAATCTCTCATCAAAAGGCCCCTACTGAAGAATGATGCAGAAGAACCTGATTCTGATCTACATAAGGGACAACCACTGCCTCTGAGTCATTCTAAACAAACAAACAATTAAGGGAGGGGAAAGTAAAACAAATCATCCAGTCAATGAAAATGTTTAAGTAGTTATTAAGAAATGATATGAATGATGCAGATGTTAATGGAATGAAAATAATGACCATAATAAAACATTCTAAGGAATTGGATGGACCTATGAGAGTTCTTGCTGGTCCTCCAACATTTAAGGACCCTAAACACATCAGCTTTTTGTTTGTTTGTTTGTTTTCTTTTATTTTATTTTTATTCAACCTAGTTTGAAGAAATAGGAAAGCTGAAAAGCAAATACAGTGACGAAGAAGCCAAACTTCCAATATCTTAGGCAATAGTTCCAATATCCTAGGCAATAGTCCCAGTATTTAATCAGGTAAATTTTGGTGAAAGTGCCAGCTTCTTTGGCTCAATTGCCTGCTGGGAACCTAAGAAATTTTGCATATAAATGAGTGAAACTGTTACAAGAGGAAGAAAAGAAGTTTTGGGGACTCCTTTATATAGGAGCCCCATGCATTTTGGTGCCAAATCCATTGAAGTACCAATGGGGCTGCAATTAAATTAAGAAAAAAAAAACATAAATGCAAATATTGATAGAATTAAGGTGAACATTTGAATGGAAATTTTAATATATAAGCTATATTTATGTGAAGAATTTTTGTCACTATTACCTGAACATTTTATGGAAAGTTATGCTATGCCCTAGTGGAAACATATCCCTATTAGTATTGTAAAAACACATTCTGTTGGTAAAATCCTAATAGGTTACAACTAAGAATGCAAAGGTTGGAGGGATTAAGGTGAAAATTTAGGTGAAAATTACTATATTCAAATACGTAAAATAAATTTATTATTTTACCTGAATATATCATAGAGTTGCTTAATGTGTCTGACTGGGGAAATTTTCCTCTATACAGCTTTATAAAACAGAGGCATGTATCTGCCCTCCAACTACTGGACATGCTAAATAGGAATCAATAAATAATATTGCCTGACCCACCAAAAAGAGAGAATTGAAGCTGTAGTGCTAGTATGGAAAAATTATCTGTATAATAGCTCTTTGTAGTCAGGGACTGATTACAAAACCTGTGACTTCCAGTAAAGTCTATTTACCCACAGTGTGAAACTTCTGATGTCGGGTGCTAAAATGGGCAGCCTTTGGTATGTGGACTCTCTCTGGAATGGCATTGGTTTTGGTTGACTCTGTCTCT
This sequence comes from Connochaetes taurinus, assembly GCA_006408615.1. NCBI lineage: Eukaryota > Metazoa > Chordata > Mammalia > Artiodactyla > Bovidae > Connochaetes > Connochaetes taurinus. Next base: position 48,325 of record SJXO01005309.1, read on the forward strand.
CTTCATGATATCCATGTTATGCTGCCTGCAGCTATTAAAAATAGAATAAAGAATATAAGTAAAATAACAGCAGAGATTAGAATGGAAAATAAATCTCAAGAAGTATCAAAAGACAAAGAAAAAATTTTTTTTCACACAACTAATTTAAAAATATAAGTATAATGAATGTATGAATAAAAATAAAGGAACAAAAAGGATTTGTGTCACATTTAAATAGAATAAAAATTTTAAAAGGTGAGAATGTTCAATTAAAATTCAGAATGAAAATAAGAACATAGTTAGGATATGACAGATGTTAGGCTCCACTAATTGTCAGCTAGTTACTCTATTGCTTTTCACAATGCATGGGCAGATAAATTGCTCCATTTCTGGCACAACTGATGCTAGGCACTCTCATATAAGTAATGTTCAAGGTCAGTCTTTCAGATTTTGTCTGACCCTAGTTGGACTCTTTTTAGCAGTCCCTTTCTTGGTTTTCTCTGGTAAATTTATATCTAGCCCTTTGTTTAGCTGGTTGCTAATAAGGAGCTACCAGACTACCTTAATTTTTTTTCTTTGTTTAACTTAAGAACATTTATTTAATAATTAAAATTCTTCAGAAAACATCAAAAATGAATTACCATTATATGGTAAACATGATCAATATAAAACTTACACTTGAAAAAAAGGGCACAATCCCCAATAGCAGCACAAATCTCACCCCCTTTAGAGGCATATATGCAGAGCCCCTGGTTGTTTTTTTTTTTTTTTAATTGAAGGATAATTTCTTTACAGAATTTTGTTGTTTTCTGTCAATGCTCAACAGGAATCAGCCATAGGTATACATATGTCTCCCTTTGAACCTCTCTCTTCATTCCATCCCTCTAGGTTGATACAGAGTCCCTGTTTGAGTTTCCTGAGTCATACTGCAAATTTCCATTGGCTATCTATTTTACATATGGTAATGTAAGTTTCCATATTACACTCTCCATACATCTCACCCTCTCTTCCCCTTTCCCAATGTCCATAAGTCTATTTTCTATGTCTCTTTCTCCGTTGCTGCCCTGTAAATAAACTCTTCAGTACCATTTTTCTAGATTCTGCATACATGCATTAGAATATGAAGTTTATCTTTTTTTTCCTGACTTACTTCACTCTGTTTAATAGGTTCTAGGTTCATCCACCTCAAAAATTGTCTTTTTCAATTTTGATTTCCTCAGGATATATGCCTAAGAGTGGGATTGCTGGTTCATATGGTGATTTTATTCCTAGTTTTGTAAGAAATAACCATATCATCTTCCACAGTGGCTGCATCAATTTACATTCCCACCAACAGTGCAAGAACATTCCTTTTCTCCATACCCTCTCCAGGATTTGTTTGTAGACTTTTTGATGATGGCCATTCTGACCGGTGTGAGGTGATATTTCATTGTGGTTTTGATTTGCATTTCTCTAATAATGAGTTATGTTGAGGATCTTTTAGCCATCTGTATGTCTTCTTTGGAGAAATAACTGTTTAGGTCTTTTTCCCACTTTTAGATTGGGTTGTTTGTTTTTCTAGTATTGAGCTATATGAGCTGCTTGTGTATTTTGGAAAGTCCTATGTCAGTTGTTTCATTTGCTATTATTTTCTCTTATTCTGAGGGTTGCCTTTTCACATTGTGTATAGTTTCCTTTTCTGTGCAAATGTTTTTAAGTTTAATCATGTCGCACTTGTTTACTTTTGTTTTTATTTCCATTACTCTACGAGGTGGTTCACAGAGGATCTTGCTTTATGTCACTGAGTGTTCTGGCTAAGTTTTCCTCTAAAAGTTTTAAAAGTTTTATAGTTTCTGGTTTTAATATTTAGGTCTTTGATCCACTTTGAGTTTAAAGTTTATTATCTTTAGGGTTTTCTGTGTACAATATTATGTCATCTACAAACAGTGAAAGCTTTACTTCTTCTTTTCCAATCTGGATTCCTTTTATTTTTCTTCTCAGATTTCTGTAGCTATGATTTTTAGAACTATGTTGAATAATAGTGGTGAAAGTGGACACCCTTGTCTTGTTCCTGATCTTAGAGGGAATGCTTTCAGTTTTTCACCATTGAGAATAGTGTTTGCTGTAGGCTTCTCATATATGGCCTTTAATATGTTGAGGCAAGGAGGTCCAACCAGTCCATCCTAAAGGAAATCAGTCCTGGATGTTCATTGGAAGGACTGATGCTAAAGTTGAAACTCCAATACTTTGGCCACCTCATGCGAAGAGTTGACTCATTGGAAAGGACCCTGATACTGGGAGGGATTGGGGGCAGAAGGAGAATGGGACAACAGAGGATGAGATATCTGGATGGCATCACCGGCTTGATGGACATGAGTTTCAGTGAACTCCCAAGAGTTGGTGATGGACAGGGAGGCCTGGTGTGCTGCGATTCATGGAGTCACAAAGAGTCTAACACGACTGAGTAACTGAACTGAACTGAATGGATGTTGAGGTAGGTTCCTTCTATACCCATTTATTAAGAGTTTTAATCATAAATGGGTGTTGAATTTTGTCAAAGACTTTTTCTGCATCTATTGAGATTAATTACCATATGGTTTTTATCTTTCAATTTGTTAATATGGAGTATCACACTGATTGATTTGTGTATGTTGAAGGATCCTTGCATCCCTGAAATAAACTCAACTTGATCATGGTGTATGAGATTTTTGATGTGTTTCTGAATTCTGTTTGCTAAAATATTGTTGAGGATTTTTGCATCTATATTAATCAGTGATATTGCTTATAGTTTTCTTTTCTATGTTGTCTCTGACTGGTTTTGGTATCAGTGTGATGGTGGCCTCATAGAATGAATTTGGAAGTGTCCCTTCTTCTGCAATTTTTTGCAAGAGTTTTAGAAGGATAGACATTAGCTCTTCTCTAAATTTTTGATAGAATTCTTCTGTGAAGCCATCTGGCCTGGGCTTTTTTTTTTTTTTGGGAGATTTTTTAATCACAGCTTGAATTTCAGTGCTTGTAATTGTGTTGTTCATAATTTCTATTTTTTCCTGGTTCAGTCTTGGAAGATTGAACTTTCCTAAGAATCTGTCCATTTCTTCCCAGTTACCCATTTTATTGTCATATTGTTTTTCATAAAAGTCTCTTATAATCATTTATATTTCTGCATTGTCTCTTGTAACCTCTCCTCTTTCCTTTCTAATTTTGTTGATTTGATTCTATTCTCTCTCTCTCTCTCTATTTTTTTTTTAATGAGTCTGGCTAAAGGTTTGTCAGGTTTGTTTATCTTCTCAAAGAACAAACTTTTAGTTTTATTTATCTTTACTATTGTTTCTTTCATTTGTTTTTCATTTATTTCTGCTCGGATCCTTATGTTTTTTTTTCCTTCTGCTAATTTTGGGGTTTTTTTTGTTCTTTTATTTTTCCAGTTGTTTTATGTGTAAAGTTAAGTTGTCTATTTGATGCTTTTTTGTTTCTTGAGGCAGGATTATATTGCTATTAGAACTGGTTCTGCTGCTTCCCATAGATTTTGAGTTGTCCTGTTTACATTGTCATTTGTTTCTAGAAATATTTTTATTTCCCTTTTGATTTCTTCAGCAACCTGTTGGTTATTTACAAACGTATAGCTTAATCTCCATGTGTTTGTGTTTCTTACAGCTTTTTATTTTCTTGTAATTGATATCTAGTCTCATACCTTTGTGATTGGAGAAGACTCCTGATACAATTTCAATTTTCTTAACTTTACTGAGGTTTGATTTGTGACCCAAGGTGTGGTCTATTCTGGAGAATGTTCTATGTGCACTTGAGAGGAAGGTGTATTCTCCTGCATTTGGATGGAATGTCTTGAAGATATCAATGAGATCCACCTCATTTAATGTATAACTTAACACTTGTGTTTCCTTATTAATTTCTGTCTTGATGAACTGTCCATTGGTGTGAGCGGGGTGTTAAAGTGCCCTACTATTACTGTGTTACTGTCAACTTCTCCTTTTATGTTTGTTAGTGTTTGTCTTATGTATCAAGGTGCTCCTATGTCGGTTGCATAGATATTTACAATTGTTATGTCTTCTTCTTGGATTGATCCTTTGATCATTATGATATTGGATATCATATATCATATGATATCATTTGGATCTATATGATATTGGGTTCCTGATATCTGAAGAAGATTTAGCTTAATATTCTTCAAGCCATGGGCCAGGCTTGATCACTCAAGAGCCTTTGTGTAGCAGAGATTTTTTAAAGTTAAAAAGGACAAAGAAAGCTTCTGGCATAGACATCAGAAGGCGGGATGGAGAGTGCCCCCCTTGCAAGTTGTTTTATGTGTGTTAGAAAGCTACTAATCGAATAAGAGAGACACCTCAAGGCTGATGGAGTTTCACCAGAACCTTCTCACACAGTATGCATTTTTGAGATAGGATGGCATTCCCCCTTTTATTTTAACAGAACTATGTTGCCTAAGGAAAGAGGCATTATGTTCATTCCATAACTACTTCCTGCTGTTGAGGAGCGTGGTCCCTAAATCACTGAGGCAACATACTCTCTTAACCCTTATATGGAAAGTCTCTGATCCATGGGCCCCAAGTAATAGTTGGAGGACACTGCAGCACTCATAGGAGCCTGAACAACCTTTTGTAACTTAAAAACTTTTGGACAGTTAGAAACAAATCCCATTTTACAGTTACATATGGAAGGCAAAATAGTCATAAAACCAAGTTAAAACCTAATCAAAATGAAAAGTCACATTATGTCCATATAAAGTACAATATGTTATATCAGTCCATCTTAGGATTGTTAGATGTCATCAGATCAAGAAGAGGTGAAGGTAGTCACAAAATTGAAGAAAGTCCTTTCCTTGAAGTGGAGAAACCCACCATAGGAAGCCTTCAATTGATGAGGAGGTTGAAAATCTGAAAGCTGAGTCAAATTGTTCTAAGGCTTTATCATCTATGACAAAGCTGTTTGCAAAAACAGTCTGTCATACATAGAGGCAGTCTCTTTTTTTAGGGGCAGTTTGAGCCCTCATTAAAGCTACAGGTAAAACTTTAAACCAACTCTCTTGTGTTTCCTGAGTTGGCTTACATGGGTGTTTTTTAATAATGTCAGTAGCCTTTTCAACTTTTTCTGAAGATTGAGGTCTCCAGGAACAGTGTGATATTCTATTCCTAGAGCTTTTGAGACCCCTTGAGTTACAGCAGCTTTAAAGACGGAGTCATTGTGACTATCAACTTTAGAGTTTAAGATGCCACTTACATCATCAGAAGTCAGTACAGTAATATTTTGCCCGTTAGCAAACTTATGAGCTTTAGGCATTAGCAAAACAATAGTAACAATTACCCTTATTCAATGTGACCATAGCCTTTTTTCAGGAACAAACTAAACTCTAATCCTGTAGGCAAGCTCAAAATCGGAGCCTTTAAGAAAGCAGTTTGAAGCCTGTCAGTTTGGACCTACTGAGTCTCAGTTATAAGTTTATATAAAGGCTGGGCAAGTTCCCCATAACCCAGAATCCAAATGCGGCAATAGCTTGTAATGCCCAAGAATCCTCTCAGTTGTCTTAAAGTCATATTTGGCTCATTTAAGAATTTCAGAAAATAAAGTATAAGGATTAGACATTTATTATTCATATATCTTGAACAAGTCTCCGTTTATCATTTGACTTTTTTACACCCAAAATAGGAGTGTTGTGTGGACCCCCTTCTCCTTTAAATTCTCAATGATGGGTTTTAACCCTTCCTTAACACCTCAGGCTTTAATGAATACTTCTTTTGATGTGAAAATAGATGAGGGTCTTTGAGTTTGATAAAGACAGGAACAGTATTTTGTGCTCAACCCATAGCTTTTCCATCAGCCCACACTCTAGGATTTATATTTTGTTCAATTAATGGGAGAAAAAGAGCAGGATCCATATTCATGAAAACAGAGGCCTGGACCTTGTTCAGTATATCCCTCTCCAGAAGGGGTGAGGGAGATTGTGGCATGATCAGAAACTTGTGAGTAAACAGCACATAGTCCCAGCTGCAGCTTAAAGGATGACTGAAATAATAGCATTTGGCTTTTCCTAGCAGCCCCATTACTGTGGTGGATCAGGAGGAAAGCAAACCAGAACTTAAGTGAGCAAAACGTTGCCCTAGTATCCCAAAGAAGATCGACTGATTGCCCCCTCACAGTTACTAATACCCAGGGTTCCTCAGGTGTTATTAGGATGGGAACTTATGTGGGGACCCCCGAGGACCTTCAGTCCCAATTGTCTTGAGAGTCTGACAACTGGGGCCTACATCTCAGAGGGCAGTCTCTTCTCCACTATGGTCCTTTGCAGCCAGACAAGAAGAAGGGGGTGGTTTAGATGCCTGAGGGAAATCCCATTTGACATGTCCCTCCTTTCCATAGTAATAATAAGTCCATCACTTTTCACCTAGGTCCCTCTGGGCAATTTTTTCAGGCTGTTTCTGAGCAGGTCCATCAGCAATTGTTGCAGCTTCAGTCTTTTGCCTGGTTCTTTCTTACCTTTCATTTTCCTCCTCATATTTTGTATCATAATATATAGTCTGAGCCAGCCAGCTGTAACAGTTTGTGTGTGTGTGTGTGTGTGTGTGTGTGTGTGTTTTAACTAATTTGGTCCAAAAGCTTGTTTTCATAAATTATGGAAGATATTTGGCGCCCATTGAATGAGAAATCTATCTTTTAAGATCATTTATCCCTCTTAACTTTCAGGATCAACATCAGTAAACTTGTAGAGAGCGTCCCATAATTATCTAGGAATTTACCAGGATTTCCTTCTCTCCCTGTTTTATGTCAGAAAACTTAGCATAGTCTTAGTATGTGCTTACTTGAGTACTACAAGAATACCTCTGAATACAAAGAATACAAAGTGGCTCTGTTATAGGAATTGCTTGGCTCCCAGTAGGGAGGAGGGCTATTTCATGCTCCCTCTTTCCCCTTATCTCACATTCAAGCCATTCATCTCCAAAAGTAGTAGCTTCCCCCAAAACTTGAGAGTATGAGTCAGGGGTTAGTGTTTTCCTGAGATATACATCACATCCTTCCAAGTAAGGTCATAAAGTAGTTAGTCCCAAAAAGGTTTCTATGTAATTTTTGGATTCTCTAAATAGTCTCGACCACAATTGGGACTGTGAATTTCTACCTAGACTGAGGCAGTGCCTTCTGGAAGGGTGCCCTGGTTCTCAGCCTATTCAGTTGGGAGCCCCAGATACAGGGGCAGAGTAAGAGAATAGAAGGGGACTGAAGGTTTCACACTCAAATCCTCACCCTTAGGACATAAGGCAGGCATGTCTTGAGAGAGAGACAAAGAGCAACACATATGGCACTTCTACTCATTTCTCTTGTTTCTGTGGAACCAGTCAATTTGTAAAAGAGTATCATAATTAAGAGACCATTCAAGAGGCCAGTGTTCCCCATCTTCCAAATGATACAATGGCCATTCAGTATCACAGAAGATCAGGCATGTCTTTTTAAACTCGAGGGATCAAAGTTGTCTCAGTTTGTTTGTTTCTTTGTTTGTTTTAATACACTTTAAAAGAATGGTTCTTGAACTGCTAGCTCCATTCTGTAAGAGAAAAAAAGTGACATCCACAGCTGTGGCTTTTTTCCACAGGAAACATCCTTCCCTACTTTAGATGGGGGTGTAGACAGACTTTTCATTGAAGCTTTTCTTCCCTGGACAGACTTAGTCTGTCCCTTACTGATGTAGACATTTGACTCGTTCCTTTCAGTTCAACCACTGAGGTGGGGTGGAGATGCACCAGGGGTAGACCTGATAGCATCCCAGACTGATTTAGTTCCATATCACCAAGACCTTTGTTTGATTCACTCTTTTCTCTGATGCATTCGGGGTGGAGCAGAGTAGTTTTCCCAGAATGTTTTGCAAGCTAGGACTCCTAGGGGAAATATCCATCTTACATGTGCCTGTGCACATTCCCAAGTACAGTCCTGACTGCAGTAGAAGTGGTGAGTCATAAAGGGATGAACAACAATCAAGATGTCCCTTCTGAGTGTCACCACACCAGTATAGCAAAAGAGGTGATGTGGAGTTGGCCAACGAGGAAAGAGTGATTTTTGTCCTCTTGCTATTAAAGCCCATTCTTTCAATTCATTTCCACAGATTCCACAGAAAATACTATCTAAGGAGTTGAGACAAAAGCCATCAGAGAGCTCTCTCTGGTCCACTAACAGTTAACACCAACAAAGGAAGAAGTCCACTGTACTTCCAATCGGACCAGATCCTGCCATTCCCGGTCTGTGTCCTCAAAATCCTCATGGTAACCAGCAGTGCTTTTATCCATATAGATAGGAAGCACAGCCATGACAAAGATTCACTTTCAGGTAGCTGGCCCCTGACGCAGGCACCCGTGAGAGTGACCTTCAGAAAGAGAGACATTCCCGGAGCTAGAGCTCTGCCTCACTCCCACACATGCTCTTATAACTTTTGACTTTTAGCAAAGCTAGGCATTTCTATGACTACCATGCTTGAGGTCTAAGTAAAAGTACACAGTAACAGCATGAATCACAAGTCCCTGGAAAGTCTATGACCCAACAGATTAGGTTAGTACCTCCAAATCCCTACAGAATTATGAAATGGTCAAAGATATCAAGAAAAGATGACCATGAGAGGAAAGTTCAGTTCACATGCTTTGCCCAACTCTGGCCACTCCCCTCACAAGGACATTGGGTGTCTCTTGGCATTGGCAGGTAGGTATAAACCCCCAACAAGGCTCCCCTTTTTGGGGCTGCCTTCAGTCATTATGAGACACCATGAAACCACAAAGTAGGACTCATCACTTGCTTCATGCACAGATAAGAGAAACACTTCAGGGCTGATGGAGTTTCACCAGGCCCCTCTCCCATAGTATGCATTTTTGAGATAGGATGGTAGGAAGTGTGTCATCCCCCAGCCATTAAACAATTGATATGAATCCTGGTTTGTTGAGCTATTATAAGCCCAAGGTTTGAGAAAAGAAAAAAATGTTAGTCTTAGGGGGAGCCATTTTGAAGAAAGGCAAACTCCAAAGCAAATATGTAGTTTCATTAACATAGCTTAAGAAAAACATATACATAGAAAAACCTCCTTTTAATTTTGTATAGAGAAGAAAAAAAAAAAAAAACTGACACTTGTAGTTTATTTCCTCCTGCTGTTTAAGGGAGAGATAAAAAATGTCTGACACTTGTAGACTATTTCAACATTTGAAGACTCCCTGGTCTTGCTGCCTGTTACCCTCTCAATAATGTAGTGTCCTTCTTTATCTCTTGAAGTATTATTTATTTTAAGGTCTATTTTGTCTCATATTAGGATTGCTACTCCAGCTTTCTTTGCTTCCCATTTTCATGGAATATATTTTTCCATCCTCTCACTTTCAGTTTAATTGTGTCCTTAGGTCTGAAGTGGGTTGCCTGTAGACAACATATATATTGGTCTTTTTTTGTAACCATTCAGCCACTTTGTGTCTTTTGGTTGGAACATTTAATCCACACTCATTTAAAGTAATTATTGACATATATCCTCCTATGCCATTTTCTTAATTGTTTGGGATTGATTTTGTAGATTTTTTTTTTCTTCTTCTCTTGTATTTCCTGACTATATATGTCCCTTTAACATGCTATAAAGCTGGTTTGGTGGTACTGAATTCTCTTACCTTTTGCTTGTCTGAAAAGCTTTTTTATTTCTCCATCAGTTTGAATGAGATCCTTTCTGGGTACAGTAATCTTGATTGTAGACTTTTTCTCTTGAGTACTCTAAATATATCCTGCCATTCCCTTCTGGCCTTCAGAGTTTCTGCTGAAATATCAGCTGTTAAATACATGGGGTTTGTTGCATGTTGCTTTTCCCTGGCTGCCTTTAATATTATTTCTTTGTGTTTAGTCTTTGTTAGTTTGATTATTGTGTATCTTGGTGTGTTTCTCCTTGGGTTTATCCTGTATGGGACTCTTTGTGCCTCTTGGACTTGATTGACTATTTCTTTTTCCATACTGGGGAAATTTTCAACTATAATCCTTTCAAAAAATTTTCTCATACTCTTTCTTTTTCTTTTCTTCTTCTGGGACCCCTTTAATTCGAATGTTGGTGTGTTTGATATTGTCCCAGATGTCTCTGAGACTGTCCTCAGTTCTTTTCATGCTTTTTACTTTATTCTGCTCTTCAGAAGTTGTTTCCACCATTTTATTTTCTAGCTCACTTATTTTTTTTCTTCTGCTTAAGATATTCTGCTATTGATTTCTTCTAGAGTATTTTTACTTTCAGTAATTGTGTTGTTTGTATGTTTATTCTTTAATTCTTCTAGGTATTTGTTAATTGATTCTTGCATTTTCTCCATTTTGTTTTCAACGTTTTTGATCATCTTTACTATCATTATTCTGAATTCTTTTTCAGGCAGATTGCATATTCCCTCTTCATTTATTCAGACTTCTATGTTTCTAGTTTGTTCTTTCATCTGCTTAGTATTTCTCTGCCTTTGCGTTATATTTTCTGTGTGTTTGAGGTCTGCCTTTCCCAGGCTTAAAAGTTGAATTATTTCTTCCTTTTTGTTTCTGCCATCCTAAGATTGGTCCAGTGGTTTGTGTAAGCTTTGTATAGGGTAAGATTTGTGCTAAGATTTCTTTCTTTGTTTTTTCACTGAAGGGTAAGTTTGATTGAAGTGGTAATCCTGTCTGCTGATCATTGTGTCTGTATTTTTGTTTTGTTTGTTATTTAGATGAGACACCCTGCACAGGGTGCTACTGGTAGTTGGTGATGCTGGATCTTGTATTCGAATGGTTTCCTTTGTGTGAGGTCTCACTATTTGATACTTCCTAGGGTTACCCCACATCCGAAGTCAGGGACAGTGGCCCAGAGTGCCAGGCTGCAACGCCACAGGAATGGCCAGGAGGAGCCACCCCACATCTGAGGTCAGGGGTGGCAGCCGAGAGGAATAGCCATTGTCCAAAGCCAGTGGCAGCCAGGAAGAGACATCCCCCGTCCAAGGTCAGGGGTGGGTGGTCTGGAAGCCACCTCGGGCCTGAGGCCAGGGGCAGCAGCTGGAAGGAGCCACCCACGCCTGAGGCCAGGGCCAGCGGCCAGGAGGAGGAAATCGAGGAGCTGTGGCTGAGTAGGAACAGGAGGGCCTAAAGGAGCTATCCACGTTGAAGGTCAGGAATGGCGGAGGTAAGGAGATACCCCTCATCCAAGGTAAGGAGCAGCAGCTGTATTTTGCTGGAGCAGCCGTGAAGAGATACCCCATGCCTAAGGTAAGAGAAACCCAAGTAAGATAGTAGGAGTTGCAAAAGTGCATCAGAGGGCAGACACACTGAAACCATACTCAAGTAAACTAGTCAATCCAATAACATAGGACCACAGCCTTGTCTAACTCAATGAAAGCAAACCATGCCTGCAGGGCAACTCAAGTTGGGTGGGTCATGGTGGAGAGATCTGACAGAATGTGGTCCACTGGAGAAAGGAATGGCAAGCCACTTCAGTATTCTTGCCTTGAGAACCCCATGAACAGTAGGAAAAGGCAGAATGATAGCATACCAAAAGAGGAACTCCCTAGGTTATTAGGTGCCCAATATGCTACTGGAGATCAGTGGAGAAATAACTCGAGAAAGAATGAACGGAAGGAGCCAAAGCAAAAACAATACCCAGTTGTGGATGTGACTGGTGATAGAAGCAATATCTGATGCTGTAAAGAGCAATATTGCACAGGAACCTGGAATGTCATGTCCATGAATCAAGGCAAATTGGAAGTGGTCAAACAAGAGATGGCAAGGGTAAACGTCGACATTCTAGAAATCAGCGAACTAAAATGGACTGGAATGGGTGAATTTAATTCAGATGAACACTATATCTACTACTGCGGGCAAGAATCCCTCAGAAGAAATGGAGTAGCCATCATGGTCAACAAAAGAGTCTGAAATGCAGTACTTGGATGCAATCTCAAAAATGACAGAATGATCTCTGTTCATCTCCAAGGCAAACCATTCAGTATCACAGTTATCCAAGTCTATGTCCCAACCAGTAACCCTGAAGTATCTGAAGTTGAACAGCTTTATGAAGACCTACAAGACCTTTTAGAACTAACACCCAAACAAGATGTCCTTTTCATTATAGGGGACTGGAATGCAAAAGTAGGAAGTCAAGAAACACCTGGAGTAACAGGCAAATTTGGCCTTGGAATGCAGAATGAAGCAGGGCAAAGACTAACAGAGTTTTGCCAAGAAAATGCACTGGCATAACAAACACCCTCTTCCAACAACACAAGAGAAGACTCTACACATGGACATCATGAGATGGTCAACACCAAAATCATATTGATTATATTCTTTGCAGCCAAAGATCGAGAAGCTCTATACAGTCAGCAAAAACAAGACCGGGAGCTGACTGTGGCTCAGATCATGAACTCCATATTGCCAAATTCAGATTTAAATTGAAGAAAATAGGGAAAACCGCTAGACCATTCAGGTATGACCTAAATCAAATCCCTTATGATTATACAGTGGAAGTGAGAAATAGTTTTAAGGGCCTAGATCTGATAAACAGAGTGACTGATGAACTATGGTATGAAGTTCGTGATGTTATAGAGGAGACAGGGATCAAGACCAAGCCCACGGAAAAGAAATGCAAAAAANATTCAGGTATGACCTAAATCAAATCCCTTATGATTATACAGTGGAAGTGAGAAATAGTTTTAAGGGCCTAGATCTGATAAACAGAGTGACTGATGAACTATGGTATGAAGTTCGTGATGTTATAGAGGAGACAGGGATCAAGACCAAGCCCACGGAAAAGAAATGCAAAAAAAGCAAGAGGGCTGTCTGGGGAGGGCTTACAAATAGCTGTGAAAAGAAGAAAGGCAAAAAGCAAAGGAGAAAAGGAAACATATAAGCATCTGAACACAGAGTTCCAAAGAATAGCAAGAAGAGATAAGAAAGTCTTCTTCAGCAATCAATGCAAAGAAATAGAGGAAAAGAACAGAATGGGAAAGACTAGAGATTTCTTCAAGAAAATTAGAGATACCAAGGGAATATTTCATGAAAAGATGGGCTCGATAAAGGACAGAAATGGTATGGATCTAACTGAAGCAGAAGATATTAAGAAGGGGTGGCAAGAACACACAGAAGAAGTGTACAAAAAAGATCTTCACTACCCAGATGATCATAATGATGTGATCACTAATCTAGAGCCAGACATTTTGGAATGTGAAGTCAAGTGGGCCTTAGAAAACATCACTATGAACAAAGTTAGTGGAGGTGATGGAATTCCAGTTGAGCTGTTTGAAATGCTGGAAGATGATGAAAAAGATGGGCTCGATAAAGGACAGAAATGGTATGGATCTAACTGAAGCAGAAGATATTAAGAAGGGGTGGCAAGAACACACAGAAGAAGTGTACAAAAAAGATCTTCACTACCCAGATGATCATAATGATGTGATCACTAATCTAGAGCCAGACATTTTGGAATGTGAAGTCAAGTGGGCCTTAGAAAACATCACTATGAACAAAGTTAGTGGAGGTGATGGAATTCCAGTTGAGCTGTTTGAAATGCTGGAAGATGATGCTGAGAAATTACTGCACTCAATATGCCAGCAAATGTGGAAAACTCAGCAGTGGCCAGAGGACTGGAAAAGGTCACTTTTCATTGCAATTCCAAGAAAAGCAATGTCAAAGAATGCTCAAACTACCGCACGATTGCACTCATCTCACATGCTACTAAAGTAATGCTCTAAATTCTACAAGCCAGGCTTCAGCAATACGTGAACCATGAACTTCCTGATGTTCAAGCTGGTTTTAGAAAAGGCAGAGGAACCAGAGATCAAATTGCCAACATCCGCTGGATCATGGAAAAAGCAAGAGAGTTCCAGAAAAACATCTATTTCTGCTTTATTGACTATACCAAAGCGTTTGACTGTGTGGATCACAATAAACTGTGGAAAATTCTGAAAGAGATGGGAATACCAGACCACCAGACCTGACCTGCCTCTTGAGAAATCTGTATGCAGGTCAGGAAGCAACAGTTAGAACTGGACATGGAACAACAGACTGGTTCCAAATAGGAAAAGGAGTATATCAAGGATGTATATTGTCACCCTGCTTGTTTAACTGATATGCAGAGTATATCATGAGAAACGCTGGGCTGGAAGAAGCACAAGCTGGAATCAAGATTGCCGGGAGAAATATCAATAACCTCAGATATGCAGATGACACCACTCTTATGGCAGAAAGGGAAGAGGAACTAAAAAGCCTCTTGATGAAAGTGAAAGAGGAGAGTGAAAAAATTGGCTTAAAGCTCAACGTTCAGAAGACGAACATCATGGCATCTGGTCTCATCACTTTATGGGAAATAGATGGGGAAACAGTTGAAACAGTGTCAGACTTTATTTTTTTGGGCTCCAAAATCACTGCAGATGGTGACTGCAGCCATGTAATTAATAGACGCTTACTCCTTGGAAGAAAAGTTATGACCAACCTAAATCAATTCAGTTCAGTCGCTCAGTCGTGTCCGACTCTTTGTGACCCCATGAATCGCAGCACGCCAGGCCTCCTTATCCATCACCATCTCCCGGAGTTCACTCAGACTCACGTCCATCGAGTTCGTGATGCCATCCAGCCATCTCATCCTGGGTCGTCCCCTTCTTCTCCTGCCCCGAATCTCTCCCAGCATCAGAGGTTTTTCCAGTGAGTCAACTCTTTGCATGAGGTGTCCAAAGTATTGGAGCTTCATCTTTAGCATCATTCCTTCCAAAGAAATCCCAGCGTTGATCTCCTTCAGAATGGACTGGTTGGATCTCCTTGCAGTCCAAGGGACTCTCAAGGGTATTCTCCAACACCACAGTTCAAAAACATCAATTTTTCAGCGCTCAGCTTTCTTCACAGTCCAAATCTCACATCCATACATGACCACAGGAAAAACCATAGCCTTGACTAGACGGACCTTAGTTGGCAAAGTAATGTCTCTGCTTTTGAATATACTATCTAGGTTGGTCATAACTTTTCTTCCAAGGAGTAAGCATCTTTTAATTTTATGGCTGCAGTCACCATCTGCAGTGATTTTGAAGCCCAAAAAAATAAAGTCTGAAACTGTCTCTACTGTTTCCCCATCTACTTCCCATGAAGTGATGAGACCAGATGCCATGATCTGATCAGGAGGAGAAGGGGACAACAGAGGATGAGATGGCTGGATATTATCACGGACTCAATGGACATGAGTCTGTGTGAACTTCAGGAGTTGGTGATGTACAGGGAGGCCTGGCGTGCTGCGATTCATGGGGTCGAAGAGTCGGACACGACTGAGCGACTGAACTGAACTGAGGGTTAGTCTCTGGTAGTCTAGGATCTTGGAGTCAGTGCTTCCACTCCAAAGCCTCAGGGCTTGATCTCTGATCAGGAATGAAGATTCCACAAGTGGTTTGTTATGGCATTGAGATGAAAACAAATACCTCAATACGAGAAACCAATGGTGAACCCCAGGCAAATGGCAGTTACAATATCAGGAGGATAATAATTAAAATCATTGAATATACACATATACAAGTATAATAAAATGAAAAAAGTCCAAGAAAAATAAAATACATTAGATTGACCTGGCAAAGGAAGTAGAAAATGATATTTATCAGTTAAGAACAAAACTAACTAAAGCACAAACTGGGAAACAAAGCTAAAGAAAGGTGCCAAGTGGGGAATAAAACAGTGAAACAAAACTAAAAAATATGTTGAGACAATGGAGAGAAAGAAAAGAAAGAATGGATATGCAAAGTTAAATAGAGGTGGATGAAGAAGATTTATATACATTAAAAATTAACTGCAAGGGGAGAAGAACAGTAGGAAAGGAAAACAAAGAAATAAATCTAGAAAAAATATAACAGGTTTAAAAATTAAAATTGTAAAAATGAGAAAAGAAAAAAAAGGGAAGAAGAAAGAAAAAGAGAAAAAGGAAAATTCACAGAACTGCAAGAGCCCAACATAGAGGCAGAGGTTTATAACAACAATAAAAAATGTGACTGAGGAAGAAAAAAAAAAAAGCTCAAAAGCGTAATTAGATTTCATAGTGCCAACAAAATCAACAACTACAATAGAGGTGGGAAAAAATATCCGAAAGAATCTACAGAACAAGTCAAAACATAAGAAAAATAAATATTTTTCTTGAGCCACTATGGTCAGAAGCCTTTTGCTCACTGAGTGTCACAGTCCACCTCACCTTCCTAAGATGCCCTCCAAAACTATACTGATCTTTGGACCTGCTGTGAGGGCTGCTCAAATACACAGTGTCTGCCTAGTTGATCATGTGGATTTGATCTGCAGTTTCTACACCTAGTGGGAAGGTTTTGGGTTTTCTTCCTTAGCCACACCACCCCTGGGTTTCAATTGTGGTTTTATTTCCACCTCTGCATATGGGTTGTCCACTGAGGTTTGATCCTGATGCTGCCTAGAAGATTTGGGTTTGCCCCTGTGAGGGCCAGGTGTGGAGGTAGTACAGCTGTGTGTGCTGTAGGGGTTCTAGCAGCACCATATACTCAGAGGAGTTGGTGGCTAGGGCAGCAAGAAATCTAGTGCTTTAGAAGGGTATGACAACCAGTATTGGCAAATAGGCTCCAGTATTCTTGCCTGGAGAATACCCTAGGCAGAGGATGGATTGTCAGAATGGATGCCAGGATGGCCTGGCAGGCCACAGTCTGCAGGATCTCAAAGAGTTGGACTTGACCAAAGTGACTCTGCACACATAGGTGCAGGACTTTTTTTTTTTTTTTTTTTTTTTTTACCTGTGGCAGCTTTGCTCCAGTGAGAGTTGAGCATGAACATGGCACAGCTTCTTGAGTTGTAGGTACCCTGGTGGCACCAAGTGTGCAGGGACAAGACTGCCTCTTCTGCAGGAATTATGGCCCTATCAGAGTCTTTTTTCAAGCTTTTTGTAGCTGGCAATCAGAAGACTTCTTTGGCTAGTCTTGCTTGGGGTCCTTCTCTGTTGTTCTGTGCATTAGGCACATAGAGGGGCCCCTGGCTGGGGTCTTCCTCTATAGATTGGTGTTTCAGGCACTTGGAGCAACTTGGGTGGAGACCTACTCTGTAGCTCAGTGCATAAAGCATTTGATGGGTCAGCCTCTCTGTTGTTCATCTGCTGATGCTGGCGTGTGGAGAGAGAGAGGCTACGGTGATGGTTCCACCCCTACACGTGACTCAGCAGTGTTGTCTTGCTTCCATGGCTGCCTGGCTTTCCTCCACTGGCATTTCCCTCCAGAATCTCCTCCCTCACATCCCCTCGATCCATCTCTCCATAGTCATCAGCAGCACTCACCTTAGAATTGCTCCATAATCCCTAAACACCAACTCCCAGCCACTGCACCTTCTAGGGGACCTGCATCCTTGTTCATGGTTTGTATGGCTGCAGCAAGGTCTGTTTGATTCTCATTCCATTTCAACTGCCACAGATCGGCTGTTTCACTCTCAGCATTAAATGTTTCTCCTCTGACTCAGACAATTGCTTCAATGTGGGGACTGTACCCCTGCTTCAGTTCCCCCACCTGCCGAGGGCAGATCCAGTTCTACTAACACTCCTGTATTTCCCCCTAGTTCCTTCATCCTACTGAGTTTTGCCTGGTTTTATATATTCTTTTCTTCTGATCAAGTTTTCCTGTCCACTCTCAGCTGGTGTTCTGCATGCATTTCTGTGTCTAAAGGTGTATTTCTGATGAATCTGGGTAGAGAGATGTACTCCACGTCCACCTACTCCTCTGCCATCTTGTTCTCTCCGCTCTCCTTAATTTTGTCACCTAAATCTCCATTGTTTTGGACAGCACTCTTAGAATTGAACTTCATAATCTGTCTTAAATAAAGACAGGGATATCTATGGAGCTCACTGTTCTTATGGCCTTTCTTCCATTAAGTAAGGCCTCTGTACACATGGCTCCAGGTGAAGAGAGTGAAATATTTCTCTTAAAGTGACTTCCTTGTTTTATGAATGGGACATTGACATGAAGTGGTCACTTACAGTCTTCCTGGGCTACTTATTCAACATGGAACCCCACCCTACAAGTGAGCTGGGTGTGAGTGAAGTCCTGAAAGATCACTACACCATGGCTAAAGGGAACAGCAAGGGGTGCCAATATCTGATGATTTGTGACATTGAAGTGATGGAATCCTAGGGAGAAGTTTCTATATTTTCAATTTCAAAAACATGATTTTGGGGACAAATAGCATGGTAAAAACTGAAGTTACCTTGTTTTTATAATTGACTCCAAAATATAGGCATTATAATAGAGATAAGTGGGAAAGAGAGATGATGAAAGATAAATTTAAAAAGAAAATTAGATACATTGAAACAAAATTAAAGAAACAGAAATAAAATTATCAGAAGCAAAGTAAGGTTCATATAGTAACTAATACATTGAATAGCTGGATGCCTAGCTCTTTGTAGCCCAAGCTCTTCTCCACAAAAAATTAAAATAAATATTCTTACTTTAGGTGTAAAAACTTATGTTTAAACACATAAACTTATGTTTATGTCACATAAATAGAGTAGATATAAACAAGTTTAAGAGTTTAATTTGCTAATAGTCAATATTATGTTATCATGGGCAAAAACCTATAAGGTTATTTCATACTGGAAATATTGAAACTAAAATAAGTACAACATCTTGGGCATCAAGGTGGTGCTAGTGGTAAAGAATCTGCCTGCCAATGTAAAAGATGCCAGTTTGATACCTGGCTCAGGAAGTTCCCCTGGAGAAGGGAATGGAACGCCACTCCAGTATTCTTGCCTGTAAAATCTCAGACAGAAGAAGCCTGATGGGCTATAGAAGCCTGAGACACACGGAGTCTCAAAGTGTTGGACACACCTGAGCAACGGAGAGAAAATCAAATCAAATTTAAATCAAAGTGGGTGGAGGAGCTGAAGGAACTTTTTTCCAGGTAAGACATCCAAATGGCCACAGATACATGAAAAGGTGATCAGCATTACTAATCATCAGAAAAATGCAAATCAAAACCACAATAAAAAATCACCTCATACCTTTTCAGTTGGCTGTCATCAAAATGACAAGACAAAGCACGTGTTGGGGAGGATGCTGAGAAAAGGAAATCCTTATTCACTGTCAGTGAGAATATTGATTGACCAATATAGAAAACAGTACGGAGGGTCCTGAAAATGTTAAAAATAGAACCATCAAAAGATCTAGCAATTCCACTTCTGGGTGTATATGCAAAGGAAATAAATACAGTATCTACAGTCCAATATTCATTGCAGCATTAGTGAAAATGGTGAAGGTATGGAGACAAAGAGATAGTCTGTGTTGCTAAGTCTCTTCAGTCATGTCTGACTCTTTAAGACTCTATGAATTATAACCCATCCCCCTGACTCTTCTGTCCATGAGATTTTCCAGGCAAGAATACTGAAGTGAGTTGCATGCCATCTTCTCTTCCAGACCCAGGGATCCAAACTGTGCCTCCTGTGGCTCCTGCATTGCAGATGGATTCTTTATCATGATAAATGTACAAAGAAGATTTGGTGTACATATACACATCAGATTGTTACCATTTGAGCCATAATTCTATTATATATTATATATATATGAATGTATAATATATATATAATCATTACAAACAAAGCTAGTGGAAGTGATGAAACTCCAGTTGAGCTATTTCAAATTCTAAATGATGATGCTGTGAAAGTGCTGCACTCAATAGGCCAACAACTTTGGAAAACTCAGCAGTGGCCACAGGACTGGGAAAGGTCAGTTTTCATTCCAATCCCTAAGAAAAGCAATGCCAAAGAATGCTTAAACTACCGCACAATTGCACTCATCTCACACGCTAGTGAAGTAATGCTCAAAATCCTCCAAGCCAGGCTTCAGCAGTATGTGAACCATGAACTTCCAGATATTTCGCTGGTTTTAGAAAAGGCAGAGGAACCAGAGATCAAAATGCCAACATCTGCTGAATCATAGAAAAATCAGGAGAGTTCCAGAAAAACATCTATTTCTGCGTTATTGACTATGCCAAAATCTTCAACTGTGTGGATCACAATAAACTGTGGAAAATTCTGAAAGAGATGGGAACACCAGACCACCTGACCTGCCTCTTGAGAAACCTGTATGCAGGTCAGGAAGCAACAGTTAGAACTGGACATGGAACAACAGACTGGTTCCAAATAGGGAAAGGAGTACGTCAAGGCTGTATATTGTCACCCTGCTTATTTAATGTCTATGTAGAGTACATCATGAGAAACACTGGACTGGAAGAAACACAAGCTGGAATCACGATTGCCATGAGAAATATCAATAACCTCAGATATGCAGATGACACCACCTTTATGGCAGAAAGTGAAGAGGAACTAAAAAGCCTCTTGATGAAACTGAAAGAGGAGAGTGAAAAAGTTGTCCTAAAGCTAAACATTCAGAAAACGAAGATCATGGCATCTGGTCCCATCACTTCATCGAAAATAGGTGAGGAAACAGTAGAAACAGTGTCAGACTTTACTTTTTGGGGCTCTAAAATAACTGCAGATGGTGACTGCAGCCATTAAATTAAAGGACACTTACTCCTTGGAAGGAAAATTATGACCAACCTAGATAGCATATTCAAAAGCAGAGACATTACTTTGCCAAAAAAGGTCCATCTAGTCAAGGCTATGGTTTTTCCAGTAGTCATGTATGGATGTGAGAGCTGAACTGTGAAGAAGGCTGAGCACTGAAGCATTGATGTTTTTGAACTGTGGTGTTGGAGAAGACTCTTGAGAGTCCCTTGGACTGCAAGGAGATCCAACCAGTCCATTCTGAAGGAGATCAGCCCTGGGATTTCTTTGGAAGGAATGATGCTAAAGCTGAAACTCCAGTACCTTGGCCACCTCATGTGAAGAGTTGACTCACTGGAAAAGACTCTGATGTTGGGAGGGATTGGGGGCAGGAGAAGAAGGGGACGACAGAGGATGAGATAGCTGGATAGCATCACTGACTAGATGGACGTGAGTCTGAGTGAACTCCGGGAGTTGGTGATGGACAGGTAAGCCTGGCGTGCTGCGATTCATGGGGTCTCAAAGAGTTGGACACAACTGAGTGACTGAACTGAACTAATGTTTGTATATATACAGATATATCTATATATGTATATCTGTATATATAATAGAATGTTATTCAACCATGAAAAGAAGGAAAATCTGCTATTTACAACAACATGGATGAAACTTGAGCGCCTTATTGTAAGTGAAATATCAGCGAAAGGAGAACACTTCATGATGTCACTTGTATGTGGAAGGTAAAAAAGCCGAACTCTTGAACAGAAGGGTATAATAGTGGTTACCAGAGGCTGGGAGCTGGGGGAAATGAAACCATGCTGGACAAAGGCTGCACTTCCAGTTGTAAGATGAATAAGTTTTGGGTATATAGATGGCTCAGCTGGTCCTTTTCCTGCAGTGTGGGAGATTCAGGTTTGATCCTTCTGTTGGAAAGATCCCCTGGAGAAAGAAATGGAAACCCACTCCCATATTCTTGCCTGGGAAATCCCATGGACAGAGAAGTCTGGAATTGGGTCACAAGAGTTAGACATGACTCAGAGACTAAATTAGCCAACTGAGATTGAGGTAACTCTTGTCACTAAGCTTTTATCACTTTCAATCAAACCCAACAGATGGCTTGCATTTTGTTATTGAACAGGGTGTTTAACATGGTATATGTTCTCTAGAATGTTTATCAGACATTCATTCAGTCAGTTAACAAATACTTATCAAAACATTTACTATTTGGAGACACACCACTTAATCTGAGGCCACAGCAGTGACTGAGATATGGGCTGTACTCTGGGGGTTTTCCAGCTAGTTGTAGATGAAAACAAATTTATTTAAAGACCCCTTTATATGTGAGTCTCTAAAAGATACCCACTTCAAACCAAGGGACATATACCGACTGAAAGTGAAGGCCTGGAAAAAGATATTTCATGCAAATGGAGACCAAAAGAAGCAGGGGTAGCAATACTCATACTCAGATAAAATAGACTTTGAAATAAAGACTGTGAAAAGAGACAAAGAACACTACATAATGATCAAAGGATCAATCCAAGAAGAAGATATAACAATTATAAATATATATGCACCGAACATAAGAGCACTTTAATAAGTAAGGCAAATGTTAACAAGTATAAAATAGGAAATTAGCAGTAACACAATAATAGAGGGAGACTATGGATACATCAACCAAACAGAAAATTAGCAAGGAAACACAAGGTTTAAATGATGCAATGAACCAGTTAGACCTAATTGAAATCTATAGGACATTTCATCCCATTGAAATGTTGCTGAACCAGAAAATAGGCTGGGATTCCTGGCCTTTGAAGGAGAAGAATTCAATCTGGGCCCAGAGATGAGGCTTGATCGCTCAGAGCTTTTGTGTAATAAAGGTTTATTAAAGTATAAAAGAAATAGAGAAAGCTTCTGACATAGACATCAGAAGAGGGCAGAAAGAGTGCCCCCTCATTAGTGTTAGCAATGGAGCTGTATACATTTAATTAGTTATTACAGTGAATCAAAAGAATGTTTGGAGGTTGTAAAGATCTTACTAGACCCACTCCCATAATTTACATTTTAAGATAGCAGGATTAGCCAGAAGGTTTTTTACAGAAACTGTCCTCAAGCAGGATACATTATTGTTATATAATCCTAAGGAATGTAGAAGGGGAAAAAAAGTTTATCCTTTCCTCCTCCATGAGAATTCCAGACCCTATCTCCTCCTCAAGAGCCCCTGACCCTTCTCTCCTTGGGGATCCTGGGACTTCTTATCAACCTGCCTAGGAATTGACTCACTCACCATAACAATGAATATTGACTTTTCTCAAGTGCACGTAGAACATTATCCAGGATAGATCATATCCTGGGCCATAAAACTAGCCTTGGTAAATTAAAATGAAAAAAAAAAAAAAAAGAAATAATTTCAAACATCTTTCTGATCACAGTGCAGTAAGATAAGATGTCAACTACTGGAAAGAAAACAATTAAAAATACAAACATATGGAGGCTTAAAAACACGCTTCTGAATAACAACAGATCATGGAAGAAATAAAAAGGGAAGTCACAATATGCATAGAAACAAGTGAAATGAAAACACAAAACACAAAACTTAAGGATTCAGTAAAGCAGTGCTAAGAGGAAGTTTCATAGCAATACAAGCTTGCCTCAAGAAATAAGAGAAACATCAAATAAATAGCCTAAATTTACAGCTAAAGCAAGTAGCAAAAGAAGAAATTAAGAAACCCAAAGTTAATAGAAGAAAAGAAATCATAAAAATCAGAGTAGAAGTCAATGAAAAAGAAACAAAAGAGACCATAGCAAAAAATCAACAAAACTAAAAGCTGGTTCTTTGAGAAGATAAGTAAAATAGACAAACCATTAGCCAGACTCATCAAGAAAAAAAAGGGAGAAGAACCAAATCAACAAAATTATAAATAAAATGGAGAAATCACAACAGACAACACAGAAATACAAAGGATCATAAGAGACTACTATCAGCAACTATATGCCAAAAAAATAAAATAGGACAACCTGGAAGAAATGGAAAAATTCATAGAAAAATATAACCTTCCAAAATTGAACCAGGAAGAAAGAGAAAATATTAACAGACCCATCACATGGATGGAAATTGAAATTGAAATTTAAAAATCTTCCAACAAATCAAATCCCAGGACTAGATGGCTTCACAGTTGAATTCTACCAAAAGTTTGGAGAAAAGCTAACGCCCATTTTGCTCAAAATCTTTCAGAAAATTGCAGAGGAAGGTAAACTTCCAAACTCATTCTATGAGGCCATTATCGCCCAACACCAAAACGAGACAAAGATGCCACAATAAAAGAAAACTAAGGTCAATATCACTGATGAATATAGATTAAAAAATTCTCAATAAAATTCTAGCAAACAGAATCCAATAACATATTAAAAAGATCATGCAGCATGATCAATTGGGGTTTATCCCAGGGATGCAAGAATTCTTCAATATTTGCAAGTCAGTCAATACGATCAGTTCAATTCAGTTCAATGGCTCAGTCCTGTCCGACTCTTTGTGACCCCATGAATTGCAGCACGCTAGACTTCCCTGTCCATCACCAACTCCCGGAGTTCACTCAGACTCACGTCCATTGACTCAGTGATGCCATCCAGCCATCTCATCCTCTGTAGTCCCTTTCTCCTCCTGCCCCCAATCCCTCCCAGCATCAGAGTCTTTTACAATGAGTCAACTCTTCACATGAGGTGGCCACACTACAGGAGCTTCAGCTATAGCATGATTCCTTCCAAAGAAATCCCAGGGCTGATCTCCTTCAGAATGTACTGGTTGGATCTCCTTGCAGTCCAAGGGACTCTCAAGAGTCTTCCCCAACACCACAGTTCAAAAGCATCAATTCTTCAGTGCTCAGCCTTCTTCACAGTCCAGCTCTCACATCCATACATGACCACAGGAAAAACAATAGCCTTGACTAGACAGACCTTTTTTGGCAAAGTAATGTCTCTGCTTTTGAATATGCTATCTAGGTTGGTCATAACTTTTCTTCCAAGGAGTAAGCATCTTTTAATTTCATGGTTGCAATCACCATCTGCAGTGATTTTGAAGCCAAAAAAAAAAAAAAAAGTCTGACACTGTTTCCACTGTTTCTGCATCTGTTTCCCATGAAGTGATGGGACCGGATGCCATGACTTCATTTTCTGAATGTTGAGCTTTAAGCCAACTTTTTCACTCNGGCATTACCTTTCTTTGGGATTGGAATGAAAACTGGCCTTTTCCAGTCCTGTGCCCACTGCTGAATTTTCCAAATTTGCTGCCATATTAAGTGCAGCACTTTCACAGCATCATCTTTCAGGATTTGAAATAACTCCAGTGGAATTCCATCACCTCCAATGTGATACCCCACATTAAAAAATTTGAAAGATAAAACCATATGATTATCTCAATAGATTCAGAGAAAGCTTTTGACAAAATTTATCACCCATTTATGATAAAACTCTCCAGAAAGCAGGCATAGAAGGAACATACCTCAACATAAAATAAGCCATATATGATAAACCTGTAGCAAACATTATCCTCAATGGTGAAAAACTGAAAGCATTTTCTCTAAAGTCATAAATAATACAAGGGGTGCCCACTCTCACCACCATTATTTAACAACATAGTTTTGGAAACTTTAGCCACAGCAATCAGAGAAGGAAAAGAAATAAAAGGAATCCAGATTGAAAAAGAAGTGAAACTCTCAGTGTTTGCAGATGACATGATCTATATAGAAAACCCTAAAGAGAGTGCCAGCAAATTACTAGAGCTAATGAATGAATGTAGTAAGGTTGCAGGATATAAAATTAAGAAACAGAAATCACTTGCATTCCTATACACAAACAATGAGAAAACAGAAAGAGAAATTAAGGAAACAATCCCATTCACCATTGCAACGAAAATAATAAAATACCTAGGAGTTAATTTACCTAAAGAAACAAAAGACCTATATATAGAAAACATTAAAAAACACTGATAAAAGAAATCAAAGGTAATGCAAATAGATGGAGAAATATACCATGTTCATCTATTGGAAGAATCAATATAGTGAAAATGAGTATATTACCCAAAGCAATCTATAGATGCAATGCAATCCCTATCAAGCTACCAATGGTATTTTTCACAGAACTAGAACAAATAATTTCACAACTTGTATGGAAAAAAAAAAAAAAAAAAAAAACTCAAAAGCCAGAGTAATCTTGAGAAAGAAGAATCGTACCAGAGAAATCAACCTGCCTGATTTCAGACTATACTACAAAGCTACAGTCATCAAGAGAGTATAGTGCAAAGACAGAAATATAGATTAATGGAAAAAAATAGAAAGCACAAAGATGAATCCATGCACCTATAGACACCTTATCTTTGACAAATGTGGCAAAAATATACAATGGAGAAAAGACAATGTCTTTAACAAGTGGTGCTGGGAAAACTGTTCAACTACATGTAAAAGAATGAAACTAGAACACTTTCTAACACCATGAACAAAAATAAACTCAAATGGATTAAAGATCTAAATGTAACACCAGAAAATATAAAACTCTGTGAAGAAAGCATAGACAGAACATTCTCTGACATAAATAACAAGATCCTCTAAGACCCATCTCCCAGAGTAAAAGCGAAAATAAGCAAATATGACCTAATTAAATTAAAAAACTTTTACACCATGAAGGAAAGTATAAGTAAGGTGAAAAGACAGCCTTCAGAATGGGAGAAATAATAACAAATTAAGCAACTGACAAAGAATTAATCTAAAAAATATACGAGCAGTTCTTGCAGCTCAATACCAGAAAAATGAATGACCCAATCAAAAATTGGCCAAAGAACTAAACAGACATTTCTGGAAAGAAGTCATACAGATAGTTAAGAAACAAATGAAAAGATGTTCACCACTCATTATCAGAGAAATGTAAATCAAAACCACAATGAGGTACCATCTCATGTTCATTGTGTACAGAATGGCTGCTATCAAAAACTCTACTAACAATAAATGCTGGAGATGGTATGGATAGAAGGCAACCCTCTTACACTGTTATTGGGAATGGAAACTAGTACAACCACTATGGAGAACAGTGTGGAGATTCCTTAAAAAACTGGAAATAGAACTGCCTTATGACCTAGCAATTCCACTGCTGGGCATATACAACAAGGAAACCAGAAATGAAAGAGATATGTGTACCCCAATGTTCATCACAGCACTGTGTACAATAGCTAGGACATGGAAGCAACTTAGATGTGCATCAGCAGATGAATGGATAAGAAAGCTGTGGTACATATACACAATGGAGTATTACTCAACTATTAAAAAGAACCCATTTGAGTCAATCCTAATGAGGTAGATGAAACTGGAGCCTATTATACAAAGTGAAGCAAGTCAGAAGGAAAAACACTGATACAGTATATTAACACATATACATGGAATTTAGAAGTATGGTAATAATGATCCTATATGCAATATAGCAAAAGAGACACTGGTATAAAAACAGACTTTTGGAATCTGTGGGAGAAGGTGAGGGCAGGATGATTTGAGAGAATAGGATTTAACCATGTATATTACCACATGTTCAATAGGTGATCAGTCCAAATTTGATGCATAAAATGGCACTCAAAGCCAGTGCACTGGGACAACCCAGAGGGATAGAGTGAGGAGGGAGGTGGGAGGGGAATTCAGGACTGGGGGACACATGTACACCCGTGGCTGATTTAAATCAATGTATGGCAAAATCACCACAATATTTTAAAGTAATTAGCCTCCAATTAAAATAAACAAATTAACTAAAACAAACAAACAAAAACAGTGGGATGCAGAGAAATGTAGATGATGTAGGAAAATATCTAACACTTGAGAGTGAATGAAGTAAGGCTCTCTGTGTTCATATGGAAAAATCTAAGCTGAGGCCTGGTGGATGAATGGGAATAGGCAGGTTAGAAGTTGGGCATTGAGTATTCAGTGGAGTGTTCAAGGCATAAAGATCATGGAGTGTGTGGATTTCCAGAGTTTAGAGAGACCACACATTGGAGTAACTTACACTCCATTTCCTACAGTTTTAAAAATAGTATTAACAGTGGTGAAAGCATTGCCTTAGAAGAGTTTTTCTCACTTTCAATTTTGGTTTACTTTTATGATAAGCAAATAAAGACCTATGTTTAAATGCCAATACAGAGCTCCCTGAGTTGAGAACAGGCCTTAAGGAGCGTAAAGTAATGGCACTTCTGGTGGATGTAGAGAGAAATGTACTTAGTAAGTTGCTCCTAAGTATCTCAGTGCCTAGTGAGGAGCTAAAAATTACAGTGTGTATCCCAAGATTCTTAAAAATTCCATTATCTATTTCAAGAGTTAGATTCTGCCATTCCATGTCTAAAATTTACCACTAGATATCAACTTTAAATGTAAACTTTGTGCTCCTGTTGAACTGTTTCTGATTTATCTAATTATTGTTCCTCTGAACTTAAAAAAAAAAAAGCCTCTTAAACATCTTTAATGATACTGAGAAATCTTTAATGCATGATTAACAGATTTATAAGCTGTATCAGTGTTTCTATGGGATATCTTAATAGTCATTAGAAATTCTGCATCATGGAACATCTTCCTGGCAAGTATTATGCCATATGGGAAGGCTGAAATTAATTAAATGGCTCCTAATCCACCAGATGGAAACCAAGGTGCATACAAGATGAAGTTACATGCTCTGCTGAGGCCATCACTCCTCATCACATGTCCAGTCATTTGAAGATGCAGAGCTGCCAAGGGGAAGACTTTCAGGATGATGCCTAAGATTAACATTATTCAGTGTCTTCATATCTGGAACATACAGGAGTCTCACAATTGACAAAGTTTAAGAAAATTTATTAGTTCATTTGTAATATATGTTGTGAACTGCATCTTTGATAATCATCCCAAAAGTTCTCCACTCACATGCCCACCTCAGGCTGAGGATATTTTCATATAGAGAAGAAAGCATATTCAACTATATATACATATATATGTTTGTTATATATATATATATGTTTGTTTTATATATATGTTTGTTATATATATATGTTTGTTACATATAGATATATAAGTAGATATATATATATATATATATATGTTTGATCTGATTCTTAAACTATCGCAAA
>SJXO01005309.1:77070-109798 GCA_006408615.1 Connochaetes taurinus
GATTCTTAAACTATCGCAAAGCTTAAGCCAACATTTCACAGGAGTCAAGTTATTCTGAATTCAGAATAACCTCAAATTTTGACAGTCAGTCTTGTTACTTTTAACCCTTGATCAGAATAGTGAGAGATGCTTCTTAGAGCAGACAAAGCAATTTATAGGTCATTGGAAATTAAATTAAAATAAATAATTGCTAATATTTAAATGCTGGTTAGATTCTGGTCTCAGGGATTTTTTGTTTTATCTCCCTTGACACAGATAATATTCCTCTGTGAGAAGCACTGGTATTGCCTTAATTTTATATACAACAACACTGAAGTTGAGAGAGTTTTAGTAACTAAATTCCCACTTATATTAATCTAAACTCAGGATTAGATTAGCATATCACCCTGGCTCTCTTTGCTTAAGTTTTAAATTTAAATAATAATCATATTCATTAGTTTATTCACTTATTCACTGAGTTTAGCATCATCAGGTATATATGGTGTCTCTAATCCTGAAACCACATTAATTCTTGCAATTTTTCAGCCAAATCCCTGCACATGTAAAATCTGTCAGGTATAATTCCATGGACAAGTACAGAGAACACAAACATGAAGAAACATAGACTAGGCCCTTAAGTGTGCAAAATCAGTGGAAGAGACAGAAAAGCAATAGCATGGCATAAGGCAGTTTCTTCTGTAACAGGAGAAAGAAAGGATGAGGAAGAGTAAAGAGTAAGAAGGTGAGCAATGATGGGGAAGTGGTGAGGAGATTGAGCGGCAGCCCCAGCTGAAGGGTGGGAGAATCCATGCACTGCAGCTGCATACTATGTAATCAATATGCTTTTCAAAATAATCTAGGGTGGGAGCTGAGAAGGGGCTTGTTTAGAGAGCAGTTCATTTCTGTGAGAAAAAGAAAAAAAAAAAATCCCTCAAATACAGCTGGGTTGACAAATGCATTCTGTGAATGGTTATTTTGATTACCAAGAGCTATGGGGGAAAAACAAGAATGTTTGCACAGAAACTGAAAGCCTGTGGATTTCCAAGCTTTGGCTCTGCTGCTTACTTGACTCCATTATTATTATTATTATTATTATTATTCTGTCATCCTCCTTTTGAATATCTCACATTTCCAATATTCACTGTGACTTGGACAAGTCTCCTATAGTGGCAGTATATTAGTCAGGCTCTCTAGGGAAGTAAAACTAATAGGATGTTTGTGTGTATGTATGTATGCATATGTATATATATATATATATATATATGTGTATGATTATGGAGGTCAACCCATCCCGAGATCTGCAAGCTAAGCCAGCAAGCTAGCCACCCAAGAGAGTTGATGATGTCATTGCAGTCCAAGTCTGAGGGCAGGAAAAAGACATTGCCACAGTTTGAAGCAGTCAGGCAGCAGGAATTCTCTCGAATGCAGGGCAGGGTCAGATTTCATGTTCTATTTTGTTCTTCAACTAATTGGTTGAAGGCCATGAACATCCAGGAGGCTGGTTTGTTTTACTGAGTGTACTTATTTAGATGTTAATCTCATCCAGAAACATTTTCACCTTAGAAACACCTGAGAATAATGTTTGACCAACTATCTGGGCTTCCCTGGTGGCTCAGTTGGTAAAGAATCCACCTGCAATGCAGGAAGCCTGGGTTAGATCCCTCGGTTGGGAAGATCCTCTGGAGAAGGGAATGGCTACCGACTCCAGTATTCTGGCTTGGAGAATTTCATGGGGTCACAAAGAGTTGGTCACGACTGAGTGACTTTCAGTTTCTTTCAAATATCTGGGCACTGTAGTCTAGTCAACTTGACACAAAATATTAACCAATAGTAACAAAGAGTTTGTCAAAGTGTGATTCTGTTATCAGCACATGTTAGATACTTTTGGAAGGCACAGCCTAGACTTAGTGACTCCAAAACTCTGGGGATAAGACCCAGAATCCTGCTTTAACAACCACTCCAAGTAATTCTGAGGCAAGCTAATGATGTTGTTGAGTTGATAAATCATCTCTGATTCTTTTGTGACCCCCATTGGCTGCCCATGGGATTTTCCAGGCAAGAGATACTGGAATGACAGGAAGCTAATGGCAACAGTGATGATTCTTTGAGATGTGACTCATTCATAAGGAGTACGTGAGAGGCATTTCCTTCAGCTGTGTCTTCGCTAGGAGAATGGTATGGCTTTTCAGCTCAAGGAGTTGAACCGTCTAACCTTCAAAAAGAATACTTTTCAAGGTGTGTATTTAATATTGCTACTAAAAGGAAGTTTTGAGGATGGTAAGTCACAGTGTTAGCACACTTCACAGTAGAGGACGTGGACTCTGAATTAGGAATGAGGTACAGAATTCTTGTCCCAGGGGCACCACACATCCAGCTGTGCTGCCTTGGGACATCAGTTAAACACTTTGAGCTTTGGATGTCACTTGCACAATTAATACCAGGCCTTGCTGCCTCAGATATTTGTTTGAACATAAAATGAGAGAAAAGTAAATAAACCAAAATCGTCAACACTTGGAAAGCACCAAACAAACACCTGAGGTGAGACAGGCTAAATTTGGTGCTACAGTATTTTGGAGAAGCACTGTATCAGGAATAGTGG
Organism: Connochaetes taurinus; assembly: GCA_006408615.1. Lineage (NCBI taxonomy): Eukaryota > Metazoa > Chordata > Mammalia > Artiodactyla > Bovidae > Connochaetes > Connochaetes taurinus. The sequence continues at coordinate 79,649 of SJXO01005309.1, forward strand.
AAAAGAAAGTGTCAGTATTACAAAAAGAAGCAGAAAAGGAACTGAATATCTTATGTTGATATTCCCCTCATTTTGAAGCATTCCATCTTTGGGAAATCGAGGCTGCAAAGGAACAAACAAGGAGGTCTCCAAGTAGTCTTTAGTTCTGGTTATTTACACATGAATTTGACCTGAAACAGATAAGAAGCCAGTTGATTCTTAAGAAAATGAATTAGGAGATTAAAAACAATCATATATACACAAAGCCCCGTAAGCAATGATGTTTAGATTTAGAGAAAGTTGATTTTTGTTGAAGCCACACAAGCAGAACTCGACATGAAAGCTGGACAGCCTCACAGAAGAATACTTTGCTGTGAAGTCCAATAGAGATGTGATTGTAGACTGTGAACCTAGACCATGGATAGGGTGTTCTTCCCAGAAAGCGAGAGTCCCCCTGCCTCAATCCTGAAGCATAATATCCTGTCAGATATTATGTCTTTCTCTCTTCCAGACTAGCAGTATTTTCAACAGCCACAGAGTCCTCTGTTTTCAGCTCTTTATTCAGAATAGGATTTTTATTGCAGTTATTCTTTTCATGGTCAACATTGCAGGGTTGATAGGCAATTTTTAAGCTTGAAAGTATATAATTATAGATAATAGACTTCACAGTGGTGGAAAACTGGATAAACTTCAGGTTTATTTTCCCCGTGAAGATGTGAGAATATCCCATGTCAAGGGACAGAGTTCACATACAAACAATTATTAGAGAAACAGAAAGAAAAGATGTATATATGTGGAGAATTCTGACAAGTACAGATACTTGATACTGAAAGTGAGTCTAGATGAACAGAATGTTGAATTTCCTGAATTAGCTTCCAAATTTATAGAATATATCCTCCAAACAGAGTAGGTTTAAAGATATCAGTAATTCTTCTTCAAGTAGTAAAGAGAACTCTAATAGTCCATGGATGTATTCTAGCAATACAGATACACAAAGCATTCACATTTTCTCCTAATCAACCACTTGTAAGAAGCACAGAACTAAGCGACTCTATCTAATATATATGAGTCTTCCTGAAATAAATAAATAAATAAATAAACTAACAAATACAGTAATATTGGCTGGTTGCTCCTGATATCTCTGGGCAAAGTGGTGCAAGAAGAAAGTGAGCTCAGGAATTCAATTTTCCAGCTCAAAAGCCACAGAGAGGACCTCAGAGATTCTCTGTGAATCATAGGAGATTTTTATCTCTTGTAGCTGCAGGACTGCAATTACTGAAAATCAAAAGCCAATTCTCACCAATGAATAGCTGAATTTCAAAGCAAGTTGAACTCCCACCCTAGCAGGGCATCCATTGTTAAAGTGAGGACAATGAATGGGGAGAATATGACACTGTAAATTAGAATACAATGTGTGGGAAGACTGTGTTGAAGCTCAGCACACTGAGCCCCTGAATTCTGGTGACTCTTCTTTTAACACATTTGTGTGCATGACCTATAGTGAAGCCAAACGAACTGAAACATCAAGGTCTAAGGAGACATGAGGCTTATATCCTAAAAAGCCTCAAACTCACCAAAGGATTTAGTAAATTGCTTATAAAAGCCAAGGAGGACACAGCATCTGTGATCAGCTTGTGCCCAATTTTCTGATTGGGTGATGGTGAGGGAACAGGATAGTGTCAGAGGGATTAACATTATCAGTCCTTAGGCTCCAAGAGGCCTAGAGCTGCTTACTCATAATCATTGAGTAGTTAACATCTTCGATTTGTGGGGAGGAAGGTTTATATATATATATATATAATCTGCAGAGCTACTCAGAATGGCAAGAGAGCTGATTTTAAATCTTATCACCACACACACAGAAATAGTCATCATGTGAGGTGATATAAGTACTATTGTAGTAATTATTTCACAGTATATATGTATGTGTGTGTGTGTGTATGTGTGTCACATTTTATCATGTGTATACCTTAAACTTACTAATGTTTTATGTAAATTTGCTGTTGCTGTTCAGTTGCTCAGAACTCTCTGACTTTGCTACCCTATGGACTTCAGCATGCCAGGCTTCCCTGTTCTTCACCAACTCCTAGAGCTTGCTCAAATTAACATCCATTGACTCAGTGATACCATCCAACCATCTCATCCTCTGATGCCCCTGTCTCTTCTTTCCTTCAATCTTTCCCAGCATCAAGGCCTTTTCTAAGGAATCAGCTCTTTGCATCAGGTGGCCAAAGTATTGGAGCTTCAGCTCCAGCATCAGCCCTTCCAATGAATATTCAGGATTAATTTCCTTTATGATTGATGGATTTCATATCCTTAGAGTCCAAGGGACTTTCCAAAGTCTTCTTTCGGAAAGAAGAAGTTCAAATGCACCAATTCTACAGCACTCAGCCTTCTTCATGGACCAAGTCTCACATCCATACATGACAAATAGAAAAACCATAGCATTGACTAAACGGACTTTGGTGCAAAGCAGAGTCTTTGCTTTTGAATATACTGTCTAGCCTTGTCATTGCTTTCCTTCCAAGGAGCAAGCATCTTTTAATTTCATGGCTGCAGTCAGCATCTGCAGTGATTTTCAAGCCCCCCCAAAATAAAGTCTGTCACTGTTTCCATTGTTTCCCCACTTATTTGCCATGAAGAGACGGTACTGGATGCCTATCATCTTCATTTTTTGAATGTTGAGTTTTAAATCGACTTTTTCACTCTCCCCTTTCACCTTCATGAAGAGGCTCTTTGCTTTCTGCCATAAATGTGGTATCATCTGCATATCTGAAGTCATTGATATTTCTCTCATTAATCTTGATTTCAGCTTGTCCTTCATCCAGCCTGGCATTTCTCATGATGTATTCTGTATATGAGTTAAATAAGCAGGGTGACAATGTACAACCTTGACAGACTACTTACCCAATTTGGAAACAGTCCATTGTTCCACGTCTGATTCTAATTGTTGCTTCCTGATCTGCACACAGATTTCTCTTGTATTCCCATCTCTTCAAGAATTTTCCAGTTTGTTGTGATCCACACAATAAAAGACTTTGGCATAGTCAGTGGAGCAGAAATAGACGTTTTTCTGAAATTGTCTTACTTTTTCTATGATCCAACGGATGTTGGCAATTTGATCTCTGGTTTCTCTGCTTTTTCTAAAAGCAGCTTGAACATCTGGAATTTCTCATTTCTTGTACCATTGAAGCCTAGCCTGATGAATTTTGAGCAATACTTTGCTAGTGTGTGAGATGAGCGTTATTGTGCAATAGTTGAATATTCTTCGGCATTGCTTTTCTTTGGGATCGGAACAAAAACCGACCTTTTCCAGTCCTATGGCCACTGCTGATTTTTCCAAATTTGCTGGCATATTGAATGCTTTCACAACATCATATTGACACTTTCACAGCATAATCTTTTAAGATTTTGAATAGCTCAGCTGTAATTCCATCACCTCCACCAGCTTTGTTCATAGTGATGCTTCCTAAGACCTACTTTACTTAGCACTCAAGGACCCTTGGCTCGAGATGAGTGATCACACCATTGTGGTTATCTGGATCATTACGATCTTTTTTGTATTGTTCTTTATATCAATTACATTTCAATAAAGTTGAGGGAGAAAGAGTTCACTACCTTGGGGGGGGGGGAACTCAGGAAATGTGCATTGAAATGCAATTGTGCATTCCAAATAGTAATAAATACTATTATCTAGGTATTTTAGAGAGGTACTAAATCAGGGGATATGGGTGAGGGTGTATTTCTCCCTACTCAAGGCCCCATGGGGTCCTGCTAAGTTATATTCTTTGTCAAAGGAAGAAGTCTCCCAATGCTACTCCAGTGATCTCTGCCACTCCTCTCCATCTCCATCGGAAAGCGTTAGTCTTGTGTTTCCTGAGGAAACCATAATGGCCTCCCTTGAGGCAACCCTCATGTGCAAAACACTGCTGAGTCTCCTCAGGATGCCCACCCACACCACTCCTCTTCTGTTGCACATTTAACTAGACTCAATACCCACAGGCTCCTAAATGGAAGGAAAATGAGCAGATGTGTTATACACCAAAATAGCTACTTGAATTCTCTAATTTCTAGATAGAAATCTGGGGAATGTGAGATGGATATTGATAAATGCACTATTTCCTGCCATAACTAAATAAATTAAGGATTTCACAGTTATCAGTGATTGCATCTCTGAAGCCCTCTATGTGAGCAGGTGAGTCCTGAGGAAATTTAGGAAAGAAAGAATACTTGCCTCCAGCAGCCCTCAGACTGAAGCCACTCTATACAATGAGATTTGAGGAAACTCAGGGTGTGAAAACACAGAAAACTGGCCCCCCATAGCTGAAGTGCATATTGAACAAATGATTTCAGTGAGCCTAGACTCTTGCATCTTCCCATACATAGAAAAATGCTAAATTCTTTGAGTCAAGAGATCTGGTTCACATTTAATTTATAATAACCTTTAAATGTTTAGACTACCTGCCCTTTGTTGCAAAACTCCTATATATCCTGTCTTCCCGCCTCACTACATCAGACCAGTTCTCTCCGGTCACTTGAGATACTGTCTCCTGGACTTGAAATCCTAAAAATTCCCACCAATTGAAACAGCTCTCAACATTAAAGTTGGGAATGTTTTTTAATATTCACAAAGGTGAGGGTTACTTGTGAAAGGTTAATTGTGAAAGGAACATAAATTCAGGTCAGGCCAGAAGTCTATACATGGGCCCACTCAGTGGAGACTGAATTTAATATTCAGTTTATATAAATACAAGACCCCATAGAGTCTTTCTAGAAGAGGCCTTCCCCCACATTCTCTGCTTTAAGTCCTCTATGAAATCCTTAGATAATAACATTTGATGTACATTTCCTGAGTTGTTTTACAGATGGAAAAACTCTCAGCTCTCCCACAAATTGAAGATATTAACTACTTGATGACCTGGAGCACATAGCCCCAGGCCTCCTGGAGTCTAAAACTGATAATGCTCAGTTCAGTTCAGTTGCTCAGCCATGTGCCACTCTTTGTGACCCCATGAACCGCAGCACGCCAGGCCTCTCTGTCCATCACCAACTCCTGGAGTTCACTCAGACTCGCGTCCATCGAGTTAGTGATGCCATCCAGCCATCTCATCCTCTGTTGTCCTCTTCTCCTCCTGACCCCAATCCCTCCCAGCATCAGAGTCTTTTCCAATGAGTCAACTCTTCACATGAGGTGGCCAAAGTACTGGAGTTTCAGCTTTAGCATCATTCCTTCCAAAGAAATCCCAGGACTGATCTCCTTCAGAATGGACTGGTTGGATCTCCTTGCAGTCCAAGGGACTCTCAAGAGTCTTCTCCAACACCACAGTTCAAAAGCACCAATTCTTCGGCACTCAGCCTTCTTCACAGTCCAACTCTCACATCCATACATGACTACTGGAAAAAAAAAAACAAAAAAAAAACTGATAATGCTAACCCCTGTGATACAACCCTGTCCCCTCACCATCAGACAGTCAGAGAATTGTGCACAGTATGATCACATGCCTTATAATATGACCCTCCCACCACCAACACTGGGCCTTTAAAAAGTGTTTTGCCAAAACACTCCAGCGAGTTTGGGGTTTTTATAGCATGACCCACTTGTCTCCTTGCATGGCCCTGAAATAAAACTTTATCTGCTCCAAACTCCTATATTTCACTTTGTTTAGCTTCACTATGTGTTGGATACATGCACTTTTGTTAACACTTAAAGAGAGCTCTAGTTTAGTTTGCTGGTTGACAGAAATATGGCCAAAAGGTGATGTTCAGTGAATTGGAAATGCCAGAGTTGCCTTGGTTTATGCAGACGGGATCTGGATACATAGGCTTCTCAAAATGAGGAACTTAGAGTGGATTTGTCATGAGAGACCTGTTCATCCACCCTGAGAGGGTCCAGAAGACAGACTTTTCAACACAATTGTGAGAGACAAATTTGCTGGAAACCCAAGTGTTTTTGAAGAACTCCATAATCACTCTTCTCTGCAGGACAGAACACAGTGGGGAAATACTGTGGCTTATTTGGTTGCCATAAATGTACCGGGAGTAATAGATTCTCAGAGTGGCAGAAACCAACTGTGACACCCAGACATCCAAGGCATCAAACAGTGGTTATCACAATGGGGAGCAGAGTTGAAGCAGCAATCAGAATAGTCTGACTTCCAAAAACTTATGATGTCTAGTTGATTATGGTGTTTCTAAAGAGAAATAGATAGGAAGCCTACTAAATTGTTAACCTGATCTGCATAAGCAGAAAAATTCTAGGTCATGTGAGCAAAAAGTCTAACATGAATAAATCATAAAAACAGAGAGGCATGATCATTCAGTTAATTCTTAGACTTGAGTCAGTTTATAGTCTCATGAATAAAAAGGAGGCCAAGTCCCCTTGAGGAAGAAATCAAGCACACTACTGAAAATTTACAGTGTTATTTTTTTCCCCCCATCCTTCCCAAATAAACCTATGGCCTTTTACTAGAGTAACTAAGTACAGCATTGGGGAAAAGGAAATAATCAGACTCGCCAGTACCACCAGACACTAGCTCTGAATTGACACTGATTCCGGGAGATTAAAAATGTCACTGAATTCCAATTAAAGTAAAGGTTTATTAAATCAGATGACCAATAAATTTTAGTTCGGGTGTATCTCACAGTGGATCCACTAGGTCCCAGAACCCATCCTGTGGATGCTGTTTGGAGCTTTTGTCAGGTCCCTATATGTGAATCGCAGCTCAGGCCCATGGGAATTGAGTCAAAACCCCATTCTCCACTGCTCTCATTTTGAGGACTAGCTCTTGGCTGCTATTTACTGAGTCTTAGTAGAGCCACCAGGTGACTACACGACTCAGCTGACCATCACAAGCTAGATGTTATCTGACCCAACAGGCCATAAATTTAGGGATGATAACAGGCCTCTATCACAAGATGGAAGGAGTATTTACAAATCAGGCTTGATAAGACTCTGAAGGCACAAGCAAGCCACGTGAAGAAGTGGCCCAGAGGCCCATGGTCCCCCTCCTAATACATTGTCTTTTATCTCCAGCTTCACCTGGGGCCTCATGGGGAGCTCCACACAAGCAGCTGAAAGATGAAAAAAAGACTTGAGTCAGGATTATGAATGCACATACAAGATGTGCAGTTACCACCTGATTGAGGACAGTTGCAGCAGTACTGGCCCTCTCTGGGAATCCCTGGACAGTGGTGAGGGAAATGTTCCCAGGGGTCAGGACTTGGAACAGTGCAAACCTATTTTATTTTTAATCCACACGTATGATCATAGTACATAATTAACTACATACAAGGGATTCCCTGGTGGCTCAGATGGCAAAGAATCCACCTGCAAGGCAGGAGTCCTGGGTTTGATCTCGGGTTGGGAAAATTCCCTGGAGAAGAAAATGACCCCACTCCAGTGTGCTTGCCTGGGAATTCTCATGGACAGAGAAACCTGGCAGGCTATAGTCCATAGGATTGCACAGAGTCAGATATGACTGAGTGACTAAGCATGCATGCAACTATTAAACATATATATAAAGATATGTTATATATGCCAATATACTTGGTTTGATAATATTCTATTTAGAATTTTTGCATTTACAATAATGACTAAAATTGAAATAGATGTTCTTTTCTTCCATGATCCTTACCAGATTTTAATACTTAGATTATACTCTCTTCATGGAGGCCTTCCCTGGTAGCTCAGTTGGTAAAGAATCCATCTGCAATGCAGGAGACCCCTGTTCCACGTAAGGAAGATTTGTGGGAGAAGGGATAGGCTACCCATTCCAGAATTCTTGGGCTTCCCTCTTGGCTCAGCTGGCAAAGACTACACCTGCAAATAATGACTAAAATTGAAATAGATGTTCTTTTCTTCCATGATCCTTACCAGATTTTAATACTTAGATTATACTCTCTTCATGGAGGCCTTCCCTGGTAGCTCAGTTGGTAAAGAATCCATCTGCAATGCAGGAGACCCCTGTTCCATGTAAGGAAGATTTGTGGGAGAAGGGATAGGCTACCCATTCCAGAATTCTTGGGCTTCCCTCTTGGCTCAGCTGGCAAAGACTACACCTGCAATGCAGATGAACTGGGAGAATTACATGGACAGAGGTGCTGGAGGGCTGCAGTCCATGAGTATAATATAGGTTTCCATATTTATCAATTTAATGTAACTATGGAATTCTCCAGGCAAGAATACTGGAGTGGATAACCATAAACTTCTCCAGGGGATCTTCTCAGGACTTCAGCCTTACAAGCAGATTTTTTATTGTCTGAGCCACCAGGGAAGCCCCAGATTATTTTAACTTTATAATTTCTGTCATATCCTTAACTATGTCTTTATTTTCATTCTAAATTTTAATTGAACATTCTCATCTTTTAAAATTCTATTCTATTTAAATGGGACATAAATCTCTTTTTGTTCCTTTATTTTTATTCATACATTCATTATACTTATATTTTAAAATTAGTTATGCAAAAAACATTTTTTTATCTGTTGATTCTTCTTGAGGTTTATTTTCCACTGTAATCTCTGCTGTTATTTTACTTATATTCTTTATTCTGCTTTCCCATTCCATTTCTTTGCTGAACTATTCATTTCCAAACATTTTTGTTATTTGATAAAACAACTTACAACCTATTCTTAAGTTTTTTAAAAAAGGTGAAACCTCTCAAAAAGTCATCATTATCAGATTTAATGCAAATGATTGAACATACTGTACTCTGGAATAATGGCTTCCCAGGTGGTGTTAGTTGTAAAGAACCCACCTGCCAATGCAGGAGACATAAGAGATGCTTGTTTGATCCCTAGATTGGGAAGATCCCCTGGAGAAGGGCATGACAACACACTGCAGTATTCTTGGCTGGAGAATCCCCATGGACAGAGGAGCATGGCAGGCTAAGTCCACGGGGTCACAAAGAGTTGGATGTGACTGAAGGGACTGAACACATATGTATGTATCCTGGAATAAAGTAGGCAATAAGCTCAAAATAGCAATTTTTTATATATTTCCTCAAAATTCTTCAAGCAAGGCTTCAACAGTACATGAGCCAAGAACTTCCAGAAATTCAAGCTGTATTTAGAAAAGGCAGAGGAACCGGAGATCAAATTGCCAACATCCATTGTATCATAGAAAAAGCAAGAAAATCCCAGAAAAACATTTGCTTATGCTTCATTGACTATGCTAAAGCCTTTGATTCTGTGGATCACAACAAGCTGTTGAAAATTTTTAAAGAGATGGGAATACCAGACCAACTTACCTTCCTCCTGCAAAGACTGTATGCAGGTCAAGAAGCAAAAAATTAGAACAGACATGGAATAATGGACTGGTTTCAAATTCAGGGAAGAGTACATCAAGGCTGTGAATTGTCACCCTGCTATTTAATTTCTATGCAGAGTACATCATGAAAAATACTGGGCTGGAGGAAGCACAAGGTGGAATCAAGATTGCCAGGAAAAATATCAATAACCTCAGATATGCTGATGATAGGATGATACAACCCATATGGCAGAAAGCCAAGAGGAACTAAAGAGTCTCTTGATGAAGGAGAAAGAGGAGAGTGAAAAAACTGGCTTAGAACTCAACATTCATAAAATGAAGATCACGGCATCTGGTCCTATCAGTTCATGGCAAATAGATGGGAAACAATGGAAACAGTGAGATACTTTATTTTCTTGGGCTCCAAAATCACTGTAGATACTGATTGCAGCCATGACATTAAAAGATGCTTGCTCCTTGGAAGAAAAACTATGACCAACCTAGACAGCATATTGAAAAGCAGAGACATTATTTTGCCAAGAAAGGTCATCTAGTCAAAGCTATGTTTTTTCCAGTTGTCATGTATGGATCGGAGAGTTGGACCATGAATAAAGCTGAGCGCTGAAGAATTGATTCTTTGAATTGTGGTGTGTGAGAAGACTCCTGAGAGTCCCTTGGACAGTGAGGAGATAAAACCAATCATTTCTAAAGAAGTCAATCCTGAATATACATTGGAAGGATTGATGTTGACACTGAGGCTCCAATGCTTTGGCAACCTAATGGGAAGTGCTGACTCATTGGAAAAGACCCTGATGCTGGGAAAGATTGCCAGGAGGAGAAGAGAATGACAGAGGGTAAGATTGTAGGATGGCATCACCAACTCAATGGAAACAAGTTTGAGCAAACTCTGGGAAATGGTGAAGGGCAGGGAAGCCTGGTGTGCTGCAGTTCATGGGTTTGCAGAGTTGGACATGAGTGAGTGAATAACACTTTCAATTTTATTTTATTTTTATTTTTTTCCATTATTTATTTATTTTTATTTTACTTTACAATACTGTATTGGTTTTGCCATACATTGACATGAATCTGCCATGCGTGTACATGAGTTCCCAATCCTGAACCCCCCTCCCGCTTCTCTCTCCATATCATCTCTCTGGGTCATCCCAGTGCACCAGCCCTAAGCGTCCTGTATCCTGTATTAAACTTAGACTGGCGATTTGTTTCTTACATGATAGTATACATGTTTACACTTTCAATTTTATTTTGTATTTCATTGTGTATTTCATTTCAATATATATATATTTGATCAATAAAACCTAATTCCAAATATTACATTGAATTATCCTGCTAAATGTAGTTATTTCATATTTACATTTTGATATAGTATATATCTTTCTGTTCAGTAGTAAGTTTGGAATAGGAAAATTAGCTTCTCCTTCTAATGGTAATGAAATAACAAATTTTGAATATTAAAAAAGGGTCTTGCTTTTGATTTTTGTTAAAATTCATAACACAAAGTTAGTTTGCTCACCATAATAATAATAATAATCTAAATAAAATGTTTGATAAAATTTGAAGTTGAGAAAAGAAAAACAATTCTCACTAAGATCTCACACTTTCTTTTATGGACCTTATACATTTTATTTTAGCTAATTTTTATTGCAGCCATTTTATACTTGTGATATAATTATTATACTCCTTATTAGAAAAATAAGCTATAAAAATTCATTATTCCATCTTAGTTACAGAATTAGAAGTGTTAGAACTGGTATCTGAATTAATAAACACCATGTTTCAGGTCTGTGTTCCTCTTTCAAAGTATTGGTTTCCTTTTACTGAGTCTGATAATGTATCTTTTTGTTGCTCCTAATATGTATTAAAGTTAATTCTAAAACCATCATGAGATTCTTTCCTTTCTCAGAAAAATCTGATGGAGTTTAGAACAATCAGCTTTCCTCCTGAGAGAACTTCCTTGAGGAAGATTTCTTTCTGACTCTTCCCTAAGACATTTCAGCAGCTTGTTGGTAGCTTTGAGATTGTTGTTTTTAAATCACTGATTGCTCAGGAATCAGTGTCTCTGGAAATGTCACAATTGCATTTTTCCAACAATTCTTTGAAACTAATTCTTGATTTAAAATTCATTGGGAAAATATGAGCTTGTGAGTCTACTGAATTAATAAGGGTAATTATTTTTCAGGTATAAGTGCACATGCACACATACTCACAGTCACCGTGAATTTTATTTTCCTGTCAAGTGATCATTTGATGAAAGAAAATTAGTTTAACATATATGAACTTTTATTTAGGCAGCCTAGCTTCTATTCACATAGGGTTTTTCTCTAGAAATACTCAAATACTGTTGACTACTTCAGACTTTTGCTTAGGAATCACTTTAAGCTGACTTATAGATTTATGGCATATATATATATATATATGTCCCTGGTGGTCCAGTGTTTAAAAATCTGCCTTCCAATGCAAGGGACACAAGTTTGATCCCTGGCTGGGGAACTAAGATCCCACATACCAGGGTGGAGATGGGGCAAGAGTCAATTAGGCCTGTATGCTTCAACTACTGAGACTGTGATCTAGAGCCTGTGCTCAACAAGAGGAGCTCTTGTATGCTGCAACAAAGACCCAGCACAGTCAACAAAATTTAAAAAATAAAAGTAATAAAAGTAGAGAACTGTTTTTATTTCCTTGTAATCTAGCATCACAAATTCTTTTTAGTTCTTTAAAATTCATCAATCTCACATCACACAACAGAAAAGTGATTTATCCTGAACTAAAGGCATTGGCTTATTTAAAGCAGAATAATTCTCTCAAGTTTTCTTAAAATCAGAAACACTCAGGATTTGAAGCCATCTCCTAGATCACCTGTAACATTTTAAATCATTCCATAGGAAACTACAGGATCTTTGTTTGACCATTTCAGTTATGGCACCAGATGACTTCTATTCATGGATTCAAATTGGTTGAAGAATCATCCTCATCCAGAAATCTATCTCCAGGGAGACCCAAAGAGTAGCATATATTACTATTAGCTCTAGTCTGAATAAAGTCGTTTCTACACCTTCATAAAGGTATTTTATATTTTATACAAAAGTCTTAATGACCTAGATAACCACGATGGTGTGGTCACTCACAACAGCTAGACATCCTCGAGTGTAAATGTAAATGGATCTTAGGAAGCATTATCGGAGAAGGCAATGGCAACCCACTCCAGTACTCTTGCCTGGAAAATCCCATGGATGGAGGAGCCTGGTAGGCTGCAGTCCATGGGGTAGCTAAGAGTCGGGCACGACTGAGCGACTTCACTTTCACTTTTCACTTTCATGCATTAGAGAAGGAAATGGCAACCCTCTCCAGTGTTCTTGCCTGGAGAATCCCAGGGACGGGGGAGTCTGATGGGCTGCGGTCTATGGGGTCGCATAGCGTCGGACACGACTGAAGCGACTTAGCAGCAATAGCAGCAGTAGGAAGTATTATACGAAGCCAGTAGAGGTAATGGAATTCCTGCTGAGCTATTTAAAATCTTAAAAGATGGGGCTGTTAAAGTGTTACTTTCAGTATGTCAGCATATTTGGAAGACTCAGCAGTGGCCACATGATGGGTAAAGGTCAGCTTTTATTTCAATTCTAAAGAAGGGTAATGCCAAAGAATGTTCAAACTGCTGTATAATTGCACTTATGTAACATGCTAGCAAAGTAATGTTCAAAATCCGTCAAGCTAGGCTTCAGCAGTATGTGAACCAAGAACACCATATGCACAAACTGGGTTAAGAAAAAGCAGAGGAACCAGAGATAAAATTGCCAATATTCATTTGTTCATGGAGAAAGCAAGAGGATTCCAGAAAAATCATCTATTTTTGCTCCAATGACTACACTGAAGCCTTTGACTGTGTGATTCAAAACAAACAGTGCAAAATTCTTAAAGGGACTAGAGTACCAGAACACCTTGCCTGTCTCCTGAGAAACCTGCGTGCAGGTCAAGAAGCAACAGTTAGAACCTGACATTGAACAACTAACTGGTTCCAAATTGGGAAATGAGTACGTCAAGGCTGTATACTGTCACCTTGCTTGTTTAGCTTATATCCAGGGCATAGAACTCTGTTCTATGGGTTTATGAGGTTTCCATCCAATACTGTTGAGGACCTGCTGGGTGGGAACTGAGTATTTAGATACCTTACAACACTGATTCCTTAGTCAAGGTTGGGCTGTGAGGATGAAGAATTCAAGTTTCCATATTCTCTTTGGCTTTCTCAGTTGAGCCTATGTTATTCATCACTTCAAATCTAGCTTCTTCAAATGATGGGATTGTTACGTTGAAGGCATCACACTATAGGACACCACTTCTTTTTTTTTAATTTTAATTTTTACTTTATTTTACTTTACAATATTGTATTGGTTTTGCCATACATTGACTTGAATCCACCACTTCTTATGCACATTTTAAAATGATGGAGTACTCACACAGGTACTAATTCACCTGTTGTAGGTAAGATAAACTTGTATTTTGATTCCCATAAACCCAGCTTTAACTGCTTCCCATTAATTGTAACATTAAAAGAATGTTGTCAAAAGAAGTAAAGGCATGTTTCCCAGGAGTTGCTTCAGTTATGTGATTGATTGGCAGTCAATTTTTACATGCAGCTCCAATTTTAGACACATCTTGGGCAAGTAGCTGGGGCCATTGACCATGCCACTTAACCCGATTTGACTGGAAGCCAGGCACAGCCACAGTTATGACTCAAACCTGGAGATTGGTAGGAAGATATGTATGAACACTAAAGTGCTTAAAAAACATGAATACAGCCTGAAAACAAGAAATCCAGGTAAATCACAAAGATATACTAATAGGTGAGAGATGTCTTTGATAATTCAGGCATGCAAAACATGAACTTCAATATAGAACTTCAATTTCTAAAGCTTCCACAAATGAAATCAGAGTGCCTGGAAATAATATAGGGTCTCAAGCTTCATCCAAAGAGACTGTAAGTCAGTAGGTGCTGAGCAATGAAGAGCAAAATTGTGGCCCTGTAGAGGACTCTTGAGAGTCCATTGGATTGCAAGAAGATCAAATCAGTCAATCCTAAAAGAAATCAACCTTGACTATTCATTGGGAGGACTAATGCTGAAGTTAAAGTTCCAATACTTTGGCCAACTGATAAGAAGAGCCAACTCATTGGAAAAGACCTTGATGCTAGGAATGATTGAGGGCAGAAGAAGGAGGCAGCAGAGGATAAGATGGCTAGATAGCATCACTGACTCAATGGAGATGAATTTGAACAAATTCCAGGAGATAGTAAAGGACAGGGAAGCTTGGTGAGCTGCAGTCCATAGGGTTGCAAACAGTCAGACATGACATAGCTACTGAACAGTAACACTGACATAAATCAAATGTTATCTGCATAGTAAATCCAGGTGAAATACATTGATGGTTTCTTAGTAACTTGATGTAGTCTGTGCAAAAAAACTGAGAGTCATGCAAGCACTTTTGAAGTAAAACATTTTTACATAAAGTGGTAGCATTTTATTAACAGAAATACCTCATAGAGTAGGCTTCCTGAATGGCTCAGTAGTAAAGAATTGACCTGCCAGTGAAGAGACAAGGGTTGGCTCCCCAGCTCACGAAGATCCCCTGGAGAAGAAAGTGGCACACCACTTGAGTGTTCTTTCTTGCGATAGCCTACTCACAGAGGAATCTGGTGGGATACAGACCATGATATCCCTAAGGAGTCAGAAATGACTTAGCAACTAAGCAACAAGATAGAGCATCTCCCAAGGTAATGTTTTCTCAGCATAGGATCTGTCTGGAGAAGTTCTATATGGTCAGCGAAAACAAGACTGAAAGCTGACTATGGTTCAGATCATGAACCAATATTGCCAAATTCATACTTAAATTGAAGAAAGTAGGGAAAACAACTAGACCATTCAGGTATGACCTAAATCAAGTCCTTTACGATTATACAGTGGAAGTGAGAAATAGATTCAAAGGATTATTTCTGATAGACAGACTGCCTGGAAAACTATGGATGGAGGTTCATGACATGGTACAGGAGGCAGCGATCAAGACCATCCCCAAGAAAAAGAAATGAAAAAAGACAAAATGGTTGTCTGAAGAAGCCTTACAAATAGCTGTGAAAAGAAGAGAGACAAAAAGCAAAGGAAAAAAGGAAAGATATACCCATTTGAATGCAGAGTTTCAAAGAATAGCAAGGAGAGATAAGAAAGCCTTCCTCAGTGGTCAGTGCAAAGAAATAGAGGAAAACAATAGGTTGGGAAAGACTAGGGATCTCTTCAAGAAAATTAGAGTTACCAAGGAAAAGTTTTATGCAAAGGTGGGCACAATAAAAGAAAAAAAATAGTATGGACCTAACAGAAGCAGAAGATATTAAGAAAAGGTGTCAAGAATACACAGAACTATACAAAAAAAAATTAAATAAAAAGATCTTCATGAACCAGATAACCATGATGGTGTGATCACTCACCTAGAGCCAGACATTCTGGATTGTGAAGTCAAGTGGGCCTTAGGAAACATCACTCCAAACAAAGCTAGTGGAGGTGATAGGATTCCAGCTGAGCTATTTCAAATCTTAAAAGATGATGCTGTGAAAGTACTGCACTCAATATGCCAGCAAATACAGAAAACTCAGCAGTGGCCACAGAACTGGAAAAGGTCAGTTTTTATTCCAATCCTGAAGAAAGGCAATGCCAAAGAATGTTCAAACTACCACACAATTGTATTCATCTCACACACTAGCAAAGTAATACTCAAAATTCTCCAAGCCAGGATTCAACAGTACATGAAACTGGAACTTCCAGATGTTGAATCTAGTTTTAGAAAAGGCAGAGGATCCAGAGATCAAATTGCCAACATTTGCTGGATCATTAAAAAAACAAGAGAGTTTCAGAAAAATATCTGCTTCTGCTTTATTGAATATGCCAAAGCATTTGACTGTGTGGCTCAGAACAAACTGTGGAAAATTCTTCAAGAGATGGGAATTCCAGGCCACCTGACCTGCTTCTTGACAAATCTGTATGCAAGTCAAGAAGCAACACTAGACTGGTTCCCAAATTTGGAAAGGAATATGTAAAAGGCTGTATATTTTCACTCTGTTTATTTAACTTACATGCAGAGTACATCATGTAAAATGCTGGGCTGGATGAAGCACAAACTGGAATCAAGATTGCTTGGAGAAATATCAATAACCTCAGATATGCAGAGACACCACACTTATGGCAGAAAGCTAACAAGAACTAAGAGCCTCTTGATGAAATTGAAAGAAAAGAGTGAAAAGGCTTAAAACTCAACATTTAAAAGACAAAGATCATGGCATCCAGTCCCATCATTTCATGGCAAATAGGTGGGGAAACAGAAACAGTGATATACTTTATTTTGGGGGGTTCCAAAATCACTGCAGGTGATGACTGCAGCCATGAAATTAAAAGATACTTGCACCTTGAAAGAAAAGCTATGACCAACCTAGACAACAATTGAAAATCAGACATTACTTTTCTGACAAAGGTCCATCTAGTTAAAGCTATATTGTTTTCCCAGTAGTCATGTATGTATGTGAGAGTTGAACTATAAAGAAAGCTGAGTGCTGAAGAATTGATGCTTTTGAACTATGGTGTTGGAGACGACTCTTGAGAGTCCCTTGTACTGCAAGGAGATCAAATCAGTCGATCCTAAAGGAAATCAATGCTGAATATTCATTGGAAGTACTGATGTTGAAGCTGAAGCTCCAATATTTTCATCATCTAATGTGAAGAACTGACTCATTGGAAAAGACTTTGATGCTGGGAGAGATTGAAGGAGGAGAAGGGGATGACAGTGGATGAGATTGTTGAATGGCATCACCAGCGCCATGGACATGAGCTTGAGTAAGTTCCAGGAGTTGGTAATGGACAGGGAATCCTGGCACTGCCGTCCATTGAGTCCTAAAGAGTCAGACACAACTGAATGCCTGAACTGAACTGAGACTCTGTTGGGTTCTTGGTTCAAACGTGGCAGTGTATTATAAACTCTCAATATATCTTTTAGCCAATGTTTATATAGGGATGCTTTTAAGGTTTAAACAATATTAAATGTTTCATGCCAAAATGCTATGTAGTATGCAAACGAATGAAGTTAAACTCCAGTCTACATCATATACAAGAATTAATTCAAAATGGAACAAAAATCTAAATGCATAATTTGAAACTATAAAACTCTTCAAAGAAAACATAGATGAAAATCTTTATGATGTTTGACTTGGTGATATTTTCTTGAATATTACACTGAAACACAGGCAGAAAAGAAACAAAATAGATAAATTAGATTTATGAAAATTAAAAAGAAAACTTTTTACATTAAAGAACATCGTCAAGGGAGAAAAATATATGCCACAGAATAGAGAAAAACATTTGTATATTGTATAACAAAGGGATTAACACCCAGAATATATAAGGATTCTTACATTTTAAGAGCAGCAAAAATGATCCACCCAACCTAAAAGTGGGCAAAGGATTGAATGAACATTTTACAAAGAAGATATACAAATGGCTAGTAAGCACACAAAGAAATGTGCAATATCAATATTTATTAAGGAAATGAGAGTCAAAACCACAATGAAAACCACTTTATACCCATTAGGATAAATATTAACAAAAAGTAATTGAAAATATCATGTATTGGTGAGATATGGAGAAACTGGCACTTCATTGCATTCCTAGTGGCAATATAAAATGGTAAAATGGCACCATATTGGTGATTTCTCAGAAAAGTCAAAATGCCATGGAACGAGAAATTCCACTTCTAGGTGTATAACCAAAGGGATTGAGAACTACGACAACAACAACAAAAAGAATAAACCATGTTTCATGATTTATGGGAGCCAAAGGCTGGAGGTAACACAATTGTCCATCAATGCGTGAATGGATAGACATGATGCAATATATTTTAAAACAGTGAAGTTATGATGCACACTACAACATGGATACATCTTGGGAAGATTGTGCTGGGAAAGAAATAAGGCAGGAACAAAACGACAAATATTGTATGATTTTATTTGTATGGAGTGGATACTTAGAGTGGGTGGAATCATGGAGAATGATAGTAGTCTGGAAGCTTCCTGGGGTCAAGAGAGGGAGAAACGGGGAGCTGAGATGTGTTCCTTGAGGACAGAGCTTCTGTTTAGGATGGCAAAGTGTTCTAGAAATGGACCATGGTGGTGGTTGTGTTACATGATGTGAACGCTTGATATTGCTGAACTATATATTGAAATGGTTAAAATAGTGAACTTTATGTTGTGTCTATTTAATCATATAAAAAGAAACTATAGGAAAAGAGCTACATGAGCATTATGAATGTGATTCATAGAATGCAAAACAATCTCATAGACATGAAAGATGTGAATAAATTGCATGTGGAAACAAACTATGTGTCTATAAGTGGAGGAAGGGGTGGAAAAGATTAGAATACACACACACACACACACACACACACATATATATGTATATAGACAGAGGGAGACATATAACGGAATATTATTTAGCTGTAGTCATGGATGGTTGTGAAAGTTGGACCATAAGCTCTAAAGAATTGATGCTTTTGAACTGTGGTATTGGAGAAGACTCTTAAGATTCCCTTGGACTGCAACTAGATTAAACCAGTCAATCTTAAAGGAAATCAACCCTGAATCTTCATTTGAGGGACTGATGCTGAAGCTGAAGCTCCAACACTTTGGCTACCTGATGTAAAGAGCCAACTCATTGGAAAAGACCATGATGTTGAGAAAGATTGAAGGCAGGATGAGAAGGGGATGACAGAGGATGAGATGGTTGGATGGCATCACTGACTCAACAGACATGATTTCGATCAAACTCTGGAAGATGGTGAAGGGCAGAGAAGACTGGAGTGCTGCAGTCTATGAAATCACAAAGAGTTGGGCATGGCTTAGTGACTGAACAACAACAGCAATATATATACCACATCTTTATGCATTCATCTGTCCATGAACATTTATGTTGCTTCTATGTTCTGGCTATTATTGTAAATAATGTTGTAATGAACAGTGGTGTGGATGTGTCTTTTTGAATTATGTTTTTCTCAGGATATATGCCCAGGAATGAAGTTGCTGGTCATATAGTAGTTCTTTTTTTTAGTTTTTTAAGGAACCTCCATAGTGTTCTTTATAGTGACTGTATCAATTTACATTATAGTCTCTTTAATTGTGTCCAGCCCATATGTAGTCATGGTATAACTTTTATATCTATTAAAACTAGCACACTGGGATTTATGCTTAATAATTTTAGAAGATGATACATAACAATCATATAAACAATATGTATAGATTTTAGATTTTTTTTTTCCATTTTGAATGAAATAGGTCTATATTTTATGTCTAACATGCTACAGGCTATTTTGTCTCATTTTTTTTTAAATTTATAACATGCAAACGTGAGTTCATATACATATGAATCCTAACTTTCTTCATGTTTTAATAAATTTCCTTTAAAATCCTTTTAATGTTCTGGGCTCTCTTCTCATGTAATTAAATTTAACATTTGTGTACTTGTAATTAGACTTGGATTTCATACATGGATGTATTTTATTCTTCTGATACCTCTTGATCTCTGTCAGCCTGATTGTTCAATTGACACATTGTCTTCCCTTTAATCTTTTGGTTCTCAGACTTTCTAGGAAAAATTTTGACTGGGAACTCATTTTGTTTGCTGAAACCATTCCTTACTATGTATTTTTCATTATTTATTTATTTCTTCAATTCTTTATTTCATTAGCAAGTTATTCTTACTCTGTTTCTTATTCATAAAATCTACAGGGACTTCCTTGGTGGTCCAGTGCTCAAGACTCTCTGCTTTCAATATAGGCAGTGCAAACTCAGTCCCTGCTTGGGAAACTAAGATCCCACATGCCACATGATGTGGTCAAAAGAATAAAAAATAAATAAAACCTGCACGTATTTTTTTTATTTTTTAAAACCCATTGTTATAATAATCAACTTAATCAGTTCTAGCTAATAAGCATTTTTAAGCTTTTGTGAAAATAAAGTAGCACAGAAAGCAAATTTAGTGCTTCTGAAATTTCTTTCATAAAATTTATTCTAATCTTAATCCATTTTAACTGCTTCACATTTTACAGTCTCTAAATGCTGGTACACAGCTTCTTTTGCTCTAAATATTTGCAAGCTGACCATAAAATCTTAGATGTCAATTCTTTTTGTTCAGCATATGGAAGTTTATTTGCATGAATTTACTGGTTCTGGTTAATAATATATAGTTAAATAGTGATTTTGTTCTCTCCTGTTTCCTTCTTACCTTCCAATGTTTCTATGGAGGAGAAAAGAGCAAAACAGAGAAGTCCAAACATATGGATGGAAAAGAAACATACCTCAAGAATTGAATGTTAGGTTTTAATATCCAAATTTCTGACATTTTGTAGTGTGCATCTGGATCCAAGCTGGCATACTTAAGTTATTTTGTTCTGTTTTGTTTTATAAGTGAGCATTCTGACTTTTTTTTTTTTTTTAACATCCCTCAAGTATGTACGTCAGAAGGCAATGGCAACCCACTCCAGTACTCTTGCCTGGCAAATCCCATGGACAGAAGAGCCTGGTAGGCTGCAGTCCATGGGGTCGCTAGGAGTCGGACACGACTGAGTGAATTCACTTTCACTTTTCACTTTCATGCATTGGAGAAAAAAAACGGCAGCCACTCCAGTGTTCTTGCCTGGAGAATCCCAGGGACGGCAGAGCCTGGTGGGCTGCAGTCTATGGAGTCGCACAGAGTCGGACACGACTGAAGTGACTTAGCAGTTGTAGCAGCAGCAACCATGTTCAACTCTTTGTGATCTCATGAACTATAGAGTTCATGGAGCTCTCCAGGCCAGAATACTGGGGTGGGTAGCCTTTCCCTTCTGTAGCGGATCTTTCCAATCCAAGGATCGAATCCAGGTCTCCTGCATTGCAGGTGGATTCTTTACCAGCTGAGCCACAAGGGAAGCCCCAGGATACTGGAGTGGATATCCTATCCCTTCGTATAATGGAACAAACTTGGAAAGATTCCTTCATAGCATTAAATACATTGGTAGATCTGCATCAGTAACTAACATCCTCCCTTATATTAGTTCAAAGATTACACTGTCAAGTGAAGTATCTTTAATGGGCAGTTGTGGCTTTTCCTTTAATTGAAAGTGTATTATTATTTTGTTATTTTTAAATGTGACAATATACTTAATGTGACAATGATTTAATGTGTTCAAACACCTTTCCTGAAAATACTAATTATTTCATGACAAAATTGTGAAAGATAGCATACAAGTATTGATTCTTGCACAGAAACATAAATTCATGATAATTTTTTCTCTCTATTTTAGTAACCCCTCTTCAACCTTATTTATCTTTCACTTACTTTCTAGTGTTGATATATGGAAAAATGAATGAACATCCACATCAAATTTCAGTTTTCAACAAGTTTCTTAACCAATTGTAGTATAGTCTAAACCCAGGTATTTTTATTGGCTATGTTTTTTATGGAGTCTATCAGACCTCTGTGCAGTGAAAATTTACATATGAACTGTTTAATATTTAATTATGTTGAGGTAATCTACTGACCAATGAACTGGTAAAATGGAATCAAGTGTAGATTGAGAAATCCATAGAGACCTAGATCTTCTTCCTTTTCTCCTCAAAAGACTGTGTAACAGCTAGGTTCTTAATG
This sequence comes from Connochaetes taurinus, assembly GCA_006408615.1. NCBI lineage: Eukaryota > Metazoa > Chordata > Mammalia > Artiodactyla > Bovidae > Connochaetes > Connochaetes taurinus. The sequence continues at coordinate 101,592 of SJXO01005309.1, forward strand.
TGAAGAAAGCGTGTGAGACTCTTTGCAACCCCATGGACTGTAGACAACTATGCTCCTCCGTCCATGGAATTTTCCAGGCGAGAGTACTGGAGTGGGTTGCCTTTCCTTCTCCAGGGGATCTTCCCAACCCAGGGATTGAACCCAGGTCTTCCTCGTTGCAGGCAGACACTTCACCATCTGAGCCACCAGGAAGATGACCAAAGGTCCTTTCTTAATGTAAAGGGAATGGTTAAATAGTTGCATTCTTTGCATGATTAGGAGAATGACAGGGTCCGTTCTTGTAGGCTGGCCTGAAGCAATGTTATTATTATTTTTTTTTTAAGTCAATAAGAAGCTTAAGCCCATGGTATAAAGTAGTTTGTGAAATTTGTATATTTTATTTAAAACACTTTCATTTTATGTTTAAGACTTTTAGAACAATCAGGTTTACAACAAAGTTGAGAGGGAGGTACAGAAATTTCAAATATATGCTAATATATGCCTCCTGCCTCTATATATTCATAATATTTTCCACTGTCAACACCACTTGCCAACATAGTATCATTTTTACCAAGGATACATGTACACAGTCAAGTCATAATGCACAAAAGTACACAGTTTATCTTAAACTTCTCTCTTTGGATTGTATATCTTATGGGTTTGGACAAACAGATAATGACATGCATCCATTATTCTAATAATATTCTGAATATTTTCACTGCCCTAAAATGTATCTATGCTTTGTCTATTCACCTCCCTTACACAAATACATGGTAGCCCCTGATATTTTCATTGTCTCCACAGTTTTGCCTTTTCAGAATGTCATATATTGTAATCATAGGTTTGTGCTCTTTTCAGATTGGTTTCATTGACTGAGTAATATCCAGTTAAGCCTCCCCAATGTCTTGTTATGTTTGATAACTCATTTCATTTTAGCAATGAATGATATTCCATTGTCTGAATGTACTACACCTTCTTTATCCATTTAGTGACTGAAGGCATTGTGATTGTTTCCTAGTATTAACAATTATGAATGAAGCTAATATAAACATCTGCATGAAGATTTTGGTTTAGACATAGCTCTTCAGTTCCTTTGAGTAAATACTTTGGAGCATGATTTTTGGACCATGTAGTTCAGTTCAGTCGCTCAGTTGTGTCCGACTCTTTGTGACCCCATGAGTTGCAGCATGCCAGGCCTCCCTGTCCATCACCAACTCCCAGAGTTCACTCAGACTCACATCCATCGAGTCAGGGATGCCATCCAGCAATCTCATCCTTGGTCATCCCCTTCTCCTCCTGCCCCCAATCCCTCCCAGCATCAGAGTCTTTTCCAATGAGTCAACTCTTTGCATGAGGTGGCCAAAGTACTGGAGTTTCAGCTTTAGCATCATTCCTTGCAAAGAAATCCCAGGGCTGATTTCCTTCAGAATGGACTGGTTGGATCTCCTTGCAGTCCAAGGGATTCTCAAGAGTCTTCTCCAACACCACAGTTCAAAGGCATCAATTCTTCAGCGCTCAGCCTTCTTCACAGTCCAACTCTCACATCCATACATGGCCACTGGAAAAACCATAGCCTTGACTAGATGGACCTTTGTTGGCAAAGTAATGTATCTTCTTTTCAATATGCTATCTAGATTGGTCATAACTTTTCTTCCATGGAGTAAGTGTCTTTTAATTTCATGGCTGCAATCACCATCTGAAGTGATTTTGGAACCCCCAAAAATAAAGTCTGACACTGTTTCCACTGTTTCCCCATCTATTTGCCATGAAATGATGGGACCAGATGCCATAGTCTTCGTTTTCTGAATGTTGAGCTCTAAGACAACTTTTCACTCTCCACTTTCACTTTCATCAAGAGGCTTTTGAAAGTGAAAGTGGAGAGTGAAAAAGTAAGAGTGTTTAATTTTGTAAGAAATTAAACTCTCATTTTCTCATTTTCTTCCTATTGCCTTATGCAGAACAGATATATATATTTTTTAATTTTAATTAAGTCTAAGATACTCATTATGTCTTTCATGAATTGTGTTTTTGGTTTTGTATCTAAAAAAGGTATATAGCCATGGTCATGTACATTTTTTCTTGTGTTATCTTCTAGGAATTTTAGCATTTTGTATTTTATATTTAGGCTTATAACCAGTTTTGAGTTAATATTTATGAAGGGTGTAAGGTATGTGCTTAGTTTCATATTTTTGCTTGTGGACATCCAGTTATTTTAGCATCATTTGTTGAGAATGTAAAAGTACATTTTTAAATTGCCTTTGCTACTTTGCCGAGGATCACAAGGCTACAATTTTAAGTCCATTCCCAGACTCTGTATTCTGTTTCTGTTGATCTATTCTTTTACTAGTAGCACGTGATGGTGTGCTTATAACAAGTCATGACAGGTTGGGTGGCATCAGTCCTCCAGCATTGTTCTCTTTCAGTATCTTGTGAGCTGTACAGGACTTTTCACAACTCTATATAGATTTAAAACATGTCAGTTAGTACCTGTAAAATAACTTGCTGAGATTTTTATTATCTTGCATTGAATCTGTAGATCTGGGAAGAGCTCTACAACTTGATAATATCAAACATTACTATTCATAAGCATGGACTATTTATTTAGCTTTTTGATTTTGTTCATCAATTTTATAAATATCTTCATATATATTTTGAACATTTGTTAAATTTATAATTATTTCATGAATTTGGTTAATAATGTAAATGGAATTGTTTTAAATTTAAAATTTCACCTGCTTATTTTTAGTATATATAGAATACGTATTACATAGTATTATACATACATAATACATAGTATTATATATATCTTGTTGTTTTTCAGTCACTAAATTGTGCCTGACTCTTTGTGAACCCATGGACTATAGCCCACCAAGTTCCTCTGCCCATAGGGTTCTCCATACAAGAATACTGGAATGGGTTGTGTTAGAGAAATTAGATAAACAATCTTATTTATGCTTCAGAGACAAAGCAGAACAGACCTCTGACCTTGCGTCTAACCTGCTTGGACACTGCCCTGACTACGAGTGACTGCCTGCTTTGAGTGTCAGACTTGCAGTACCATAGATAAAATGGGGGAAGAATTTTGAGATTGTTGAGCCCCTGGAGGGGCCCTGCTAACCAAGTCCCAGACATAACAAAATTCCAAGTTTCACAAGACAATAAAACAGCATTGACATGAAACCAAACTTGCAATCTGGTCATAGATTGATGATGATATCAGTTTGCCTCAGTCCTGATATTACACAAATTGCAATCTTTGAGGTGATAACCCTCATTCAAGGTAAGGAGCAGCAGCTTCACTTTGTTGGAGCAGCCGTGAAGAGATACCCCATGTCCAAGGTAAGTGAAACACAAGTTAAACGGGAGGTGTTGCAAGAGGGCATCAGAGGGCAGACACACTGAAACCATTCTCACAGAAAACTAGTCAATCTAATCACACTAGACCCACAGCCTTGTCTAACTCAATGAAAATAAGCCATAGCTGGGGGCCACCCAAGGTGGGCAGGTCATGGTGGAGGGGTCTGACAGAATGGTCCACTGGAGAAGGGAATGGCAAACCACTTCAGTATTCTTGTCTTGAGAACTCCATGAACAGTATGAAAAGGCAAAATGATAGGATACTGAAAGAGATACTCCCCAGGTCATTAGGTGCCCAATATGCTACTGGAGATCAGAGGAGAAATAACTCCAGAAAGAATGAAGGGATGGAGACAAAGCAAAAACAATACCCAGCTGTGGACTTGACTGGTGATAGAAGCAAGGTCAGATGCTATAAAGAGCAATATGGCATAAGAACCTGGAATGTCATGTCCATGAATCAAGGCAAATTGGAAGTGGTCAAACAAGAGATGGCAAGAGTGAACATTGACATTCTAGGAATCAGTGAACTAAAATCGACTGGAATGGGTGAATTTAACTCAGATGAACATTATATCTATTACTGTGGGCAGGAATCCCTTAGAAGGAATGGAGTAGCCATCATGGTCAACAAAAGAGTCTGAAATGCAGTACTTGGATGCAATCTCAAAAATGACAGAATGATCTCTGTTTGTTTCCAAGGCAAACCATTCAATATCACAGTGATAAGTCTATGCCCCAACCAGCAATGCTGAAGAAGCTGAAGTTGAATGGTTCTATGAAGACCTACAAAACATTTTAGAACTAACACCCAAAAAAGATGTCCTTTTCATTATAGGGGACTGGAATGCAAAAATAGGAGTCAAGAAACACCTGGAGTAACAGGCAAATATGGGCTTGTAATACGAAATGAAGCAGGACACAGACTAATAGAGTTTTGCCAAGAAAATGCACTGGTCATAGCAAACTCCCTCTTCCAACAACACAAGAGAAGACTCTACACATGGACATCACCAGATGGTCAACACCAAAATCAGATTGATTATCCTCTTTGCAGTCAAAGATGAAGAAGCTCTATACAGTCAACAAAAACATGACCAGGAGCTGACTGTGGGTCAAATCATGAACTGCTTATTGCCAAATTTAGACTGAAAATGAAGAAAGTAGCGAAAACTACGAGACCATTCAGGAATGACCTAAATCAAATCCCTTATGATTATTCAGTGGAAGTGAGAAATCTATTTCCCATAGTTCATAGAGTGCCTGATGAACTATGGACAGAGGTTCATGACATTGTACAGAAGATAAGGATCAAGACCATCCCCATGGAAAATAAATGCAAAAAAGCGAAATGGCTGTCTGAGGAGGCCTTATAAATAGCTGTGAAAAGAAGAGAAGCGAAAAGCAAAGGAGAAAAGGAAAGATATAAGCATCTGAATGCAGAGTTCCAAAGAGTAGCAAGAAGAAATAAGAAAGCCTTCCTCAGTGAACAATGAAAAGAAATAGAGGAAAAGAACAGAATGGAAAAGACTAGAGATCTCGTCAAGAAAATTAGAGACACCAAGGGAACATTTCATGCAAAGATGGGCTCGATAAAGGACAGAAATGCTATGGACTTAACTAACAGAGGCAGAAGATAATAAGAAGAGGTGGCAAGAATACACAGAATACAAATGCCAAAGAAAGCTCAACCTATTGGACAATTTCACTCATCTCACACAGTAGTAAATTAATGCTCAAAATTCTCCAAGCCAGACTTCAGCAATACGTGAACTGTGAACTTCCAGACGTTCAAGCTGGTTTTAGAAAAGGCAGAGGAACCAGAGATCAAATTGCCAACATCCACTGGATCATGGAAAAAGCAAGAGAGTTCCAGAAAAACATCTATTTCTGCTTTATTGACTCTGTCAGTCTTTGACTGTGTGGATCACAATAAACTGTGGAAAATTCTGAAAGAGATGGGAATACCAGACCACCTGACCTGCCTCTTGAGAAACTTATATGCAGGTCAGGAAGCAACAGTTAGAACTGGACATGGAACAACAGACTGGTTCCAAATAGGAAAAGTAGTACGTCAAGGCTGAATATTGTCACCCTGCTTATTTAACTGATATGCAGAGTACATCATGAGAAATGCTGGGCTGGAAGAAGCATAACTTGTAATCAAGACTACCGGGAGAAATACAATAACCTCAGATATGCAGATGAACCACCCTTATGGCAGAAAGTGAAGAGGAACTAAAAAGCCTCTTGATGAAAGTGAAAGAGGAGAGAGAAAAATTTGGCTTAAAGCTCAAAATTCAGAAAACGAAGATCATGGCATCTGATCTCATCATTTCATGGGAAATTGATGGGGAAACAATGGAAACAGTGTCAGACTTTATTTTGGGGGGCTCAAAAATCACTGCAGATGGTGACTACAGCCATGAGATTAAAAGACGCTTACTCCTTGGAAGAAAAATTATGACCAACCTAGATAGCATATTCAAAAGCAGAGACATTACATTGCCAACAATGATCTGTCTAATCAAGCCTATGGCTTTTCCACTGGTCATGTATGGATGTGAGAGTTGGTTTGTGAAGAAAGCTGAGCACTGAAGAATTGAGGCTTTTGAATTGTAGTATTGGAGAAGACCCTTGAGAGTCCCCTGGACTGCAAGGAGATCCAACCAGTCCATTTTGAAGGAGATCAGTCCTGGGATTTCTTTGGAAGGAATGATGATAAGCCTGAAACTCCGGTACTTTGGCCACCTTATATGAAGAGTTAACGAACTGTAAAAGACTCTGATGATGGGAAAGATTGGGGACAGGAGGAGAAGGGGATGACAGAGGATGAGATTGTTGGATGGCATCACTGACTCGATGGACGTGAGTCTGAGTGAACTCTGGGAGCTGGTGATGGACAGGAAGGCCTGGCGTGCTTCGATTCACGGTGCCACAAAGAGTCGGACACGACTGACTGACTAAACTGAACTGAATTGAACTGAACTGTGACAGATTACATTAATTAGCTTTTATGTGTTGAACCAGCCTTTCATAATTGGGAAACATCCCATGTGATTGTGGTTTATGATTCTTCTTATACATTGTTGGGTTTGATTTTCAAATATTTTGTTGAGGATTTTTACATTTATGTTCATGATAAATACTTGTCTGTTATTTTAATTTCATGCCTTACTCTTTCTTTGTTTTAAGGATTTAGGGCTGACAGGGATCAAGACCATCCTCATGGAAAAGAAATGCATAAAAGCAAAATGACTGCCTGGGGAGGCCTTACAAATAGCTGTGAAAAGAAGAGAAGCAAAAAGGAAAGATATAAGCATCTGAATGCATAGTTTCAAACAAGAGCAAGAAGAGATAAGAAAGCCTTCTTTAGTGATCAATGCAAAGAAATGAAACAGAACAGAATGGAAAAGACTAGAAAGATATCTTCAAGAAAATTAGAGATACCAAGGAATGGAAAAGAAATGCAAAAAAGCAAAATGACTGCCTGGGGAGGCCTTACAAATAGCTGTGAAAAGAAGAGAAGCAAAAAGGAAAGATATAAGCATCTGAATGCGTAGTTTCAAACAATAGCAAGAAGAGATAAGAAAGCCTTCTTTAGTGATCAATGCAAAGAAATGAAACAGAACAGAATGGAAAAGACTAGAAAGATATCTTCAAGAAAATTAGAGATACCAAGGGAACATTTCATGCAAAGATGGGCTCGATAAAGAACAGAAATGGTATGGACCTAACAGAAGCAGAAGATATTAAGAAGAGGTGGCAAGAATACACAGAAGAACATGCCAGCAAATTTGGAAAACTCAGCAGTGGCCACAGGACTGGAAAAGGTCAGTTTTCATTCCAATCCCAAAGAAAGACAATGCCAAAGAATGCTCAAACTACCACACAATTGCACTCATCTCACATGCTAGTAAAGTAATGCTCAAAATTCTCCAAACCAGGCCTCAGCTATACGTGAATTGTGAACTTCCTGATGTTCAAGCTGGTTTTAGAAAAGGCAGAGGAATCAGTGATCAAATTGCCAACATCCACTGATTCATGGAAAAAGCAAGAGAGTTCCAGAAAAACATCTATTTCTGCTTTATTGACTATGCCAAAGCCTTTGACTGTGTGGATCACAATAAGCTGTGGAAAATTCTGAAATAGATGGAAATACCAGACCACCTGACCTGCCTCTTGAGAAATCTGTATGCAGGTCAGGAAGCAACAGATAGAACTGGACTTGGAACAACAGACTGGTTTCAAATAGGAAAAGGAGTACGTCAAGGCTGTATATTGTCACCCTGCTTATTTAACTGATTTGCAGAGTCCATCATGAGAAACGCTGGACTGGATGAAACACAAGCTGGAATCAAGATTGCCAGGAGAAATATCAATAACCTCAGGTATGCAGAGTTTATGGCAGAAAGTGAAGAGGAACTAAAAAGCCTCTTGATGAAAGTGAAAGTGGAGAGTGAAAAATTTGGCTTAAAACTCAACATTCAGAAAACGAAGATCAAGGCATCTGGTCCCATCGCTTCATGGCAAATAGATTGGGAAACAGTGGAAACAGTGTCAGACTTAATTTTTTTGGGCTCCAAAATCACTGCAGATGGTGACTGCAGCGATAAAATTAAAAGACGCTTACTGCTTGGAAGAAAAGTTATGACCAACCTAGATAGTATATTCAAAAGCAGAGACATTACTTTACCGACTAAGTTCCGTCTAGTCAAGGCTGTGGTTTTTCCTGTGGTCATGTATGGATGTGAGAGTTGGACTGTGAACAAGGCTGAGTTCTTTAGAATTAATGCTTTTGAACTGTGGTGTTGGAGAAGACTCTTGAGAGTCCCTTGGACTGCAAGGAGATCCAACCAGTCCATTCTGAA
>SJXO01005309.1:110087-122954 GCA_006408615.1 Connochaetes taurinus
GCTCCAATACTTTGGCCACCTCATGCGAAGAGTTGACTCACTGGAAAAGACTCTGATGCTGGGAGGGATTGGGGGCAGGAGAAGAAGAGGACGACAGAGGATGAGATGGCTGAATGGCATCACTGACTCGATGGATGCATGTTTGAGTGAACTCCGGGAGTTGGTGATGGACAGGTAAGCCTGGCGTGCTGTGATTCATGGGGTCGCAAAGAGTCGGACACGACTGAGTGACTGAGCTCAACTGAACTACTTGAATCTATCTTTGTATTTATATTTCTCGCTATATTATCTTGCATATCTTCCTTTAAAAAAAGTATTCCTAAATCTACCTTTGCAGAATGAGATAAAAGCAAACAAAAGAATCAAACTCCTTGCCTGAAATTCAAAATAGAAGAAGAAAAACAAGAGAATTTTTTTTTTAATAAATAGTATAAATATATAGACTAAGGCCTGCTTTATTCACAATAGTAAGCTTTCCCCTGCCACCACCGCCCCTGCCCCCCCCCACACACACACAAAACTACCACTTTTCAATAGGGAAGGCATATATCTGTGATGGCCGAAGAAACATTCTGAAGAAGATTCTATCCTCCTGTTTCTATGAGGCACTCTAGCAAATGCTTAGTGGAGATGCCATTTCTTTGTCTGAAATAAGCCCTTTAGCAGCATTATTTTGAAAAGTGAAAATCTACTCATTTTTTAAATTTTAATTCAATGGTTTATTTTAAAGAATCTTTCCAATTCCCTTAAGACCAGGTAAAGGAAATAGACTTACAGGCTTTGTCAGCAACATTTGTTGTAACACTAGCCACAAATGTTATTTTAAAATGCAATTGGAAATACCTACTTTATGCTTGTTAATCATGCTGGAATATAATAGTCATAGAAATAGACTTTTCTTTCTTGTTTGCCATTTCCCATCACTGCTGAGTTCAAAATCTTTAATAACATCTTTTCTAAAAATACTGTAGGTGAACTTTATATCCTGGAGGAATATTTTAAAAACTAGGACAAAGGCATCTCTTATGAAGAATTTTTCAGCTTTATTGAGATATAATTAACATATTGTATAAATTTAAAGTGAACAAGATTTGATAACTGTATTGCTAAATGATCGCCACAGTAGGATAATTAGCACATTCATCATGCTCATAATTATGTGTGTGTGTATTAAAGTGCATTAAGTTGCTTAGTTGTGTTCACTCTTTGTGACCCCATGGACTGTAGCCCACTGGAGTTCTACTCTGTCTATGGAATTCTCCAGACAAGAATAATGGAGCAGGTAACCATTCCCTTCTGCAGGGGATCTTCCAGACCCAGGGACTGAACCCAGATCTCCTGTATTGCAACCAGATTCTTTATTCTCTGAGCCACCAGGGAAGCCATGTATGTGTGTATGGTGAGAACATTTAACATTTACTCTCTTAGCTGCTTTCAAGCATATAATACAATATTGTTACCTATAGTCACCACCAAGCTGAGTATTAGATCCCTCGAACTTATTCATCTCATTGCTGGAAGTTTGTCCTTGAAGAATTTTTCCCACACCCCTTGACTCTGATAACTGCAATACTACTAGGTTTCTATGATTTTGACTTTTTCTTTTCTTTTTTTCAGATTCCACATATAAGCAAGATAAAGATTACTTGTCTTTCTCTGGCTGGCATTTCACTTAGCGTAATACCCTCAAGGAACATCATATTGCCACAAACGTCAGAAATTCTTTCTTTCTCAAAGTTGAATTATGTATTAAAAAAAAAACCATATACTATATATACACAGTCTATTTGCAGATATTTATATTATCTAAATGAAAAACTTTTAGTCTTTTACACTTGAGAATAAAGTTAGCTATAAGATTATCAAAAATGACCTTTACCATGTTGAGATATGTTCTTTTCTTATTTTTTAGAGTTTGCCACTTATTTGGGAAAAACAATGAACTTCAACATGAATATCTATATACATTTGAAAATAATTGCATAATAGTATCTAGTCATGCCCTTTCTCCAATGTATGATAAATTGTTTATGCATGTGTGTGCTTAGTTACTTTAGTCATGTCTGACTCTTTGCAACCCTATAGACTGTAGCCCACCAAGCTCCTCTGTCCATGGGATTCTCTAGGCAAGAATACTGGACTGGGTTGCCATTTCTTCCTTCACATTTATGCATGAGAGGATACCTGTACACTTTGCAATCTTCCTGAATACCCTGAGGTTTGCAGTCACCAAGTTTAATGCACATCAAATCCAGTAGTAGTCAGTAAGTGTGAGACTCGCTATTTCTTCAATTTACAGGAACTTCTGATAATTTCCTTCTGAAAAATTCACTCTACTCTACAACCAGGGACCAAGACTAGTAGAGAATAGATGGCTGACTCAGAAGACATATTCTTACTTCTAAAATATAAAGAGTAAAAAGATAATATAATTATTTCAGTTTAATTTTCATTACCAAAAGAAGAAATAATTTTTAATTTTTTAAAGTGAAACTTTTGAGTTCTGACTATGGTAATGTTTTATAGCATATTTATTAGGAACTAGGCCAAATATGTCATGTTTGCATGGTTCTTACATCAAAATTGAAAACTTTTTGTTCCTTCTATAACCAATCTGTTGTGCACTTTTAACATAATAAAGTGTTGATTTTTTTCAACCCCTATTTCTGCATCTATCGAGAGAATCCTATGATTTTCATCCTTCAGTCTTCTATTGGGGTGTACCTTGTTTATTTATTTGTATATGATGAACCACCTTTGCACTCCAGGCACAGTCCCACTTGATAACTGGTGTATGATCCATTCAATGTATGGCTGAATTTTAGTTGTTAGAATTTTGCTGAGAAAGTATGTGTCTACCTTCATTAGAGATATCAGCCTATAGTTTTCTTTTCTTGCAGCGTCCTTATATAGCTTTGGTTTCAGTGTAATGGTAGCTTCATAAAATGAGTTTTGAAGTATTTCTTCCTCTTTAAAGTTTTAGAAGAGTTTGAAAAAACTTGCATTAATTATAATAAATGTTTGGTAGGATTCACCAGTGAAAATATCTGGTCCTAGACTTACCTTGGTTGAGAGTTTTCTGATAACTACATCAGTATCCTTAGTTGTTATTAGTCTGTTCAGGTTTTCTGTTTTATGACTCATCATTAATAGAATATCTGTTTATCAGTATTTATGGATTTTTTCCAGGTTATTCAATCTGTTTTCCAAGTATATAATTATTTATAGTAGCTTCTTATGATACTTTGTAATTGTTGTGGTGTGCTAAGTTGATTCAGTCATGTCTGACTCTTTGCAACCCTATGGACTGTAGCCTGCCAGGCTCCTTTGTCCATGGGGACTCTCCAGGCAAGAATACTGGAGTGGGTTGCCATTTCCTTCTCCAGGAGATCCTCCTGATCCAGAGATCAAAACCACATCTCTATGTCTCCTGCATTGGCAGGTGGGTTCTTTACCACTAGCGCTAGTAATTATGTGACCAAATTAGACTGTCTCCTTATTCATTTACAAATTTTAGTTGAGCCTCTCTCTCACACACAATATATATATATTGTGTGTGTGTTATATGTATATATATATATATATAGTGTGTGTGTGTGTGTGTTTTCAAAAAACAACTCTTAGGTTCATTGATTTTTTTTTTTTCCTATGACTATTCTAGTCTTTATTTCATTTATTCTTTTTTTTTTCTTTTTTTTTTCTTTTTTCTTCTAAATTTGGACTCAGTTCATTCTTTCTTTTCTAATTTCTTGAGGTGTAAAGTTAAGCTGTTTACTAGAGATTTTTATTTTTTCTTAATGTAGACATCTATTGCTCTCAACTTTCCTCTTACAATTGCTTTTGCTACATCTTGTATATTTTGGTACTTGTGTTTTTATTTTTGTTTGTCTCAAGATAATTTCTGATTTCCTTTGAGGTTTCTTTCCTAACCCAGTGATTGTTCAAGTGTGTCATTTAGCTTCCAACTATGTATGCATTTTTCACTTTTCTTCTTGTTACTGATTTCTAATTTTATATCACTGTAGTATTAATAGAAAAATAAACTAAATATGATTTTTATCTTAAATTTGGGAAGACATTTTATGGTTCAACATCTGATCTATCTTGATGTTCTCAACAATTATTGTATTGCTGCCTATTTCTCCCTAAGTATCAATTACATTTTACTTTACATATTTAGCCACTCCAGTGTTATGAGCATATATATTTATATTAGTTTTATCTTGTTGATGAATTAACACCTTTATTGACACATGGTTACCTTCTTTGTCTTGTAATCAATTTTGATAAAAAAGGTTTATTTTACCTGATGTAAGTAGAGCAACTCCTGTTCTCTTAAGGTTGCTGTTTGTATGGAATACATTTTCCCATCTCTTCACTTTCAATCTATTTGTGTCTTAAAACTAAAATGAGTCTCTTGTAGGCAGCATATTTCTAGATTTTTTTAAAAAATTAATCCACTCAGCCATTTTCTGTATTTTTTGAAGAGTCAATATTATTTTAATTAAAATTTTATAATAATTGTTTTAAACACTGTGAAGTTATAGTTCAGTATTCCCTTAAAAATTGTTGTAGGAAGGGGGACCCCCCTCCAGGGCTCCAAGAGCGGACTCTTGTCTAACACTCAGCAAAGAATTGTCCAAGGAGATACATGCTAACAAAACCAGAGACTTTATTGGAAGAAGGCACCCAGGCAGAGAGCAGCAGGGTGAGGGAATCCAGGAGAACTGCTCTGCCACGTGACTCGTGGTCTTGAGTTTTATGGTGATGACATCAGTTTCTGGGTTATTCTTGGACAATCATTTTGATTCAGAGTCCTTCCTGATGGTGCACACATCGCTTAGCCAAGATGAATGCTAGCAAGAGGGATTCTGGTAAGTGGACGGACACACAGTGTCTCCTTTTGACCTTTCCTGAACTCTTTCAGTTGGTGGTTGCTTATTAGTTCTGTAAAACAACTCATGCAATTGGTTACCAGAGAGCCTGACCAGGGTGGGTGGTTTCAGTCAGTGTGCTTCCCCTAACAAAATCATTAACTGTATTTGAAGCATAGCATATGTGTTTTTGTTCAAATCTGTAGAGTGTGATACATTGCATTATATATATAGTGGAGACAATTTTGTAACATAATAATTTCATAAACTAATAATCAAATTAAAATGTCTAATTATTTCTTGTTTTCACACACTCCATCAAAACCATAAAAATTCATATGTGTTTCTCTTCGTTTATAATTATTTTTATTTTCTAGATGTTTTCCTATTTGTTTTTCTTCTTGTTAATTGATATCTCTTCATGCATTCAAGTGCATGTGAAGTTGTTTCAGTCATGTCTGACTCTTTGCAATCCTATGGCCTAGAGTCTACTAGCTTCTCCTTCCATGGGATTCTCCAAGCAAGAATATTGGAATAGTTAACCATTTCCTTCTCCAGGAAATCTTGCCAAAACAGGGAAGAAACCCACATCCCTTATGTCTTCTGTATTGGCAGATGTGTTCTTTACCACTCAGTTCAGTTCAGTCTCTCAGTTGTGTCTGAATCTTTGTGATCCCATGAATTGCAGCAGCCCAGGCCTCCCTGTCCATCATCAACTCCTGGAGGCCACACAAACCCATGTCCATTGTGTCTGTGATGCCATCCAACCATCTCATCCTCTGTTGTCCCCTTCTCCTCCTGCCCTTAATCTTTCCCAGCATCAGGGTCTTTCCAAATGATTCAGCTCTTCATATAATGTGGCCAAAGTATTGAAGTTTCAGCTTCAACATCAGTCCCTCCAATGAACACCCAGGACTGATCTCCTTTAAGAAGGACTGGTAGGATCTCCTTGCAGTCCAACGGACTCTCAAGAGTCTTCTCCAACACCACAGTTCAAAAGAGTCAATTCTTCAGTGCTCAGCTTGCTTCACAGTCCAACTCTCACATCCATACATGACTACTGGAAAAACCATACCCTTGACTAGATGGAGCTTTGTTGGTAAAGCAATGTCTCTGCTTTTGAATATGCTATCTAGGTCGGTCATAACTTTCCTTCCAAGGAGTAAGTGTCTTTTAATTTCATGGCTGCAGTCATCATCTACAGTGATTGTGGAGCCCCGAAAAATACAGTCTGCCAGTGTTTCCACTGTTTCCCCATCTATCTCCCATGAAGTGGTGGGACGAGATGCCATAATCTTAGTTTTCTGAATATTGAGTTTAAGCCAACTCTTACTCTTCTCTTTCACTTTCATCAAGAGGCTTTTTAGTTCTTCACTTTCTGCCATAAGGGTGGTTCATCTGCATATCTAAGGTTATTGATATTTCTCTTGGCAATCTTGATTCCAGCTTTTGCTTCCTTCTGCCCACCATTCCTCATGATGTACTCTGCATATAAGTTAAATAAGGAGGGTGACAATATACAGCCTTGACATACTCCTTTTCCTATTTGGAACCAGTCTGTTGTTCCATGTCCAGTTCTAACTGTTGCTTCCTGAACTAGCATACAGGTGTCCCAAGAGGCAGGTCAGGTGGTCTGGTATTCACATCTCTTTCAGAATTTTCCACAGTTTGTTCTGATTCACACAGTCAAAGGCTTTGCAATAGTGCCAGCAAATTCTAAGGGCTCTTCCTTGACAAAAGCATCCCCCTGCCTGGACACCACAACTCTTAAAACCATCCATAATTTTTTTTTTTCCCAATGAATTTAGTCAACTGTTAACTATTTAAGTTTACTGTATCCTTTGTACAATGCACTCTTCTTCTTCTTCTACAATATACTATTGGATGGTAAAAATAATAGCTTATTCCTTTTTTAAAAAGAGACCAAGAGTAAGGGGGAAAGTGACATTTTTTTTCAGTTTAGAAAAGCTACATAAATAATTTTTACAAATCTCATAGCATATTTGCAGTGGATATCATTCTATTTATTTATAGAGGAAGAAATTGTGATTTAGCATTAAACCTGAAGTCACAGAGATTGTATCGCTAAGATAGTGTATTCAGAATTTGAACCACATTCTGTGTTCAAACTTCTGTTTTTCCGATTTTACAACTGTATTGTGATACTGATGTTTTTCTTGATTTACAAGAAAAAAGTTAAATGATCTTTAATTGGAGAAAAGGCATGCTGAGAGGGTAATAAGAAGGAAGGCCAGGGGTCTCCAAAAGAAGGAAACAGGATGCAAGAATCAGACATTTTAAATCTGTCTCTTAAGTGGCAGGAGAAAACAAACAAATGTTAGTGTTTTTTTTTTTTTTTTCCATTCTCAATACAAATTTAAAAAGAGATTTATTTTAAAATTCTGTGTTGCCATGAGGACACTTAGCTCCACCTGAACTTAACTTTTCTCAAACTTTGAGCTAACCAATATGTTTTTCTTGTGGAAATGTTTGTCTTAAGCTATGTTAATGAACTATGTGTTTACCCTAGACTCTATCTTCAAGTCTATTCTCCTAATACTAAGAATGGACTTGACAAACCAGTGTATTTTACTCATGCAAATGTTCTCTTAAGCTATGTTAATGAGCCTATATTTATTTGCAAACCTGCCTTTCTTCAAGATTCCTGTTAATCATTTTATAGCCCAGGACAACTCACCTTGTGCCAATGTTATCTCAAAATCCATGTTACAGGTGAGGGGCCTGTTACCAGTCTCTTAGTCCTGAGACATTTCCTTTCTTTAATTAGCAGACTGCTAGAGGCTATATGTGACTTCCTTGGTGGCTCAGACAGTAAACTCCTCTGCCTACAATGCAGCTGACCTGAGTTCGATCCCTGGGTCGGGAAGATCCCCTGCAGAAGGAAATAGAAACCCACTCTAGTACTCTTGCCTCAAAAATCCCAGGGATGGAGGAATCTGGTAGGCTACACTCAATGGGGTCACAAAGAGTCGGACACAATTGAATGACTTCATTACACTACTACAGTTCAATTCAGTCACTCAGTCGTGTCCAGCTCTTTACGACCCCATGAATTGCAGCACACCAGGCTTCCCTGTTCATCACCAACTTCCGGAGTTCACTCAGACACACGTCCATCGACTCAGTGATGCCATCCAGCCATCTCATACTCGGTCATCCCCTTCTCCTCCTGCCCCCAATCCCTCCCAGCATCAGAGTCTTTTCCAATGAGTCAACTCTTCGCGTGAGGTGGCCAAAGTACTGGAGTTTCAGCTTTAGCCTCATTCCTTCCAAAGAAACCCCAGGACTGGTCTCCTTTAGAATGGACTGGTTGAATCTCCTTGCAGTCCAAGGGACTCTCAAGAGTTTTTTCCAACACTACAGTTCAAAAACATCAATTCTTTGGTGCTCAGCTTTCTTCACAGTCCAACTCACATCCATACACGACCACAGGAAAAACCATAGCCTTGACTAGATGGAAATTTTTTGGCAAAGTAATGTCTCTGCTTTTGAATATGCTATCTAGGTTGGTCATAACTTTTCTTCCAAGGAGTAAGCGTCTTTTTATTTCATGGTCGCAATCACCATCTGCAGTACTATATATTTGATTATATGCATATTGTACATCTTATCTACCTTTATGTGACTTCCCTGGTGGCTCAGATGGTAAAAGCATCTGCCTACAATGTAGGAGACCTGGGTTCAATACCTGGATCAGCAAGATCCCCTTGGAGAAGGAAATGGCAACCTACTTCAGTACTCTTGCCTGGAAAATCTCATGGATGTAGGAGCCTGGTAGGCTACAGTCCATGGTGTCACAGAGTCGGACACGACTGAGAGACTTCACTACACTACTATATATCACTACTAGAGGCTATGTAAAATCTGGCTAAAGATTAGCAGGGTGTCACTCTTTCTACCCGCTTCTGATGTCTATGTCAGAAGTTTTCTTTATGTCTTTTATATTTTAATAAAATTTTATTACACAAAAGCTCTGAGTGATTAAACCTCGTCACTGGCCCCAGATTGAATTCCTCTCCACTGGATGCTAAGAATCCCAGCATCTTTCACTGCTCAGCGACAACCTTTCATCTTGGGGTCTCATCCAGGATCTGAACCTGTGACCTTTCAAGCCGGAGGCAAGAAAAGTAACCTGTAGATCAGCCTGCTGCCCAGATGAA
The DNA here is from genome assembly GCA_006408615.1 of Connochaetes taurinus. Lineage (NCBI taxonomy): Eukaryota > Metazoa > Chordata > Mammalia > Artiodactyla > Bovidae > Connochaetes > Connochaetes taurinus. The sequence continues at coordinate 119,143 of SJXO01005309.1, forward strand.
AGTGTCTAGTGGAGGGAGAGTGGAGACCATTAGGAGACCAAGGCAATAACCGAGATGAGACATAGTGATCCTGGTCATGATCAGAGGAGGGACCAAGACCACAGACTACAAGGACCCTTGAGAAATCAATTATGAATGTATTTTTATAAAAGAAGTGATATTTCCTTTGGATTTGTCAGTTTGGATTTATAGTGTCAGAAAAAGTAATGGAATAAAAGCTGTGAGCCTGAACAATTCCATGAATGAAGGAATCAGGCACAGAATTGAGGAAAGCTGGTGTGGAGGGATCTTGGGCTAAGATTAGAATGACTCTTTTCACATGATGTGTTTTATACGTCACATAGCTGTCTGAATGGCAGTTCTAAGCAAGCTGATAGACCCAGTGCAGCATCTCAGGGAGAAGTCTGAGACTGAGTTATAAATTTGGCAGCCAGTAAATCTCTTCAATATGATTTTAGTATTGGGAGGAAAAAGAAAAATATCTGTATTAGTGGATTCAAGGAGAGACCCACAGGGGATGGAGACCCATGATAGAGTTCCATCATGTTTCAAAATAAAATTCCATTGGAGTAAATGTACATGGGAGGTAAGGCAGATTAAGAAACATTTCTCTTGATATCACACTTGATTATTTTCTTCTTATACCTTAAAATATTTAAAAATATATTGTATATTATTTAATGTGCTTAATGTATTTAAGATATTACTTACTTTAATATATTTATTGAAATAAATATATTTCAAGGAGAAATTTAATTAATGAGTAATCACTTGCTTTTCAGAACTTCCAAATAACAGGACTTTTAAACCACAAATTACTTCAATATATAAGTGGATTGAAGGTTGGGTTTTACTATATTAATTCCTTTAGCACTAGCTTTCTAAGTCCGACTATATTTTCCCTCTACTAATTATATGAGATCATAAATACAGAATTTGATTATTTCTTTAGAAAAAGTAATGTAACATGAAGTATATCCTGCTGCCAAATCTGGTGAGAAATAATGCATATGGTAAACTTAGAGGAATAGATAGAAAATGAGAAAACATGGCAGACAGTCTTGTGAACTACAGAATTTTTAGTCTGCTGATGTATCTCATTTATTGTAAAAATTGCAAACTGTAAAACCTGTGTTTTTCCTATTAAAGTGCTGTCAACTGACCTGGATAAGTCTGTGAAAAGGGAGGATTGATGATATTCACAACTGGAAAACGTGGATCCTCAGAATGCAGAAATTTCTTTTGTAATTATAACTTCATATTCCTTACAACACTGAGAAACTGCCCTGCCATATGACATTGTCAAGTGGTTATCTTTCTTTCAGAAGGACTTCTAATAGCAGCTCCAATCATTCCTTGGAGTGTGCCTCAGTGACTCCAGAGCTTTTTGACAGTAAGTTGCAAGGGCCAAGAAAAAACTAAAAAAGTTAAGCACATTTTCTCATGAAAGGCAAACTCCTCCAAGGAAACGCTTGCTGGCGGTGACATTCTTTTCTATGCAGAGCAGGCATGCTTGATTTCTGAAAAGGGCTTAGTGCTTGAAATTTTCTTTGAGCAGAATGTTTGAAAGAATTCAGGCTGGAATGGCAAATAAGGCAAAACCATTCCCCACATGTAGAAAAATCAGCAGACGCTTTCAAACATATGACTTATGAAATGACGCAGCTGGGATTCTTTTTAAGCAGTGTGTCAGGCTATTACTGAGAGCACTGAAGAGGTGGTTTTGCTTCCTGCTATGTTTCTCTGAAAAGTAGTTGAAAATAATTAACTGGCTGCATTCAAATGTGGAGAGAAACATGAAAACTAGTACACACTATTCAATCAGGAATTTCTCTACTTTTATTAAAACTTCAGAGTTTATCTTTAATTCAATTGCAGTTAAAATACTGCCACTTTAGGTAAATCATTGAGGTTATTAGTGCCCTTATGTGTGGCACATGGATATTGAAGACACAGTAAAATGCATTGTGAACAGAACACAGGATTTTTGGTTAAAGAAGTTGGGTAGAAGAACTTGTTCTGTAAGTTTCTAAGTAAGAGAAATGAATTTCACTAATTTAAATAAGCATAATGAAAATACAGACCAAAGAACAAAGATATTTGCAACGAGTAACTGAGAAAACAATCTGCTTTTTGAGGGCTGGGTCTCTGCTGTGACACACGGGTTTTTCTGGCTGCGGCACACAGGCTGAGTAGTTGAAGTTTATACAGGCTCTCCAGTTGTGGTGCATAGGCTTAGTTGCCCACGCAGAAAGATCTCAGCTCCTTAGCCACGGATCAAACCCACATTCCCAGTTTTGCAAGGCAGGTTATTTACCACTGCACCACCAGGGAAGTCCCTGAATATTGTTTTTTAAAATGTAATCTCTCTCACCCACTAGGGTGACTACTAAAATAAATGTCAGTGAGAATTTGGAGAAATTGGTGTTTGCACTCCCTTGGTAGAAGTGTAAATTAGTGCAGTTTTTTGTGGAAAAAATTATGAATGATCCTCAAAAGATTAAAAATATAATTAGAATATGATCTAGCAATCCCAATTCTGAGTATATTCCCCAAAATAATCAATAGAAGTGTCTTATCAAGATATTTTTGCACACTCATTTCATAGTAGCATGGTAGAAGTAGCTAAAGGTAGGAGCAACCGAAATGTTCAGTGATGGATGAATGGGTGAGAACATGTAGCAACTATGCATAATGGACAATGATTCAGCTTTTAAAAGGAACGAGATTCTGCCACATGCTACTACACAGATGAACATTGTGGATATTATTCTAAGTGAAATAAACCAGTGAGAAAAAGAAAAAAATATTATACAATTTATATGAACAGTAAATAGTGTGACGTGAAAGTCACTCAGTCATGTCTGATACTTTGCAACCCCGTGGACTATACAGTCCTTGAAATTCTCCAGGCCAGAATTCTGGAGTGAGTACCCTTTCCCTTCTCCAGGGGATCATCCCAACCCAGGGATTGAACCCAGGACTCCCACATTGCAGAGGTATAAATACATAAAGACAACAGTAAACTGAACAGCCAAAGTAGAAAGATGGTTGCCAAAAGTTGGAAGGATGGGGATCATGGGGAGTTATTGTTAAATGGGTACAGAGTTTCAATTTGGGAAGATGAACAGTTCTAAAAATGGACAGTGATAGTGGTTACACAACAATATGTGTGTACTTAATACTAGTAAAGGGTACACTTAAAATGATGGTTTAAAATGAACTTGTGTTCATTTTACCACAATAAAACTGGAAAAAATTTTAATGTTTTGCTAACATAATAGTTATTATTGGAGGTCATTCTGAAGAAAATCATAAAGCTCATTGCTGAAAATCAGAACAAACACATTGTTGTCAGATAGAATTATGAAAGGTCACAGGCTTTGAGGCATATGCCAACAGTATTCAAAAAGTCATAGATAAGTGGATGGAGAATTAACTGATGACTGTAGTCCCCAACAACATTTGCTGGGTCAAGATCAAGGTCAGCAAACAAACAAGCATGGTGGACACTTTATCTGTACAAAGGATACATTGAAAGTGTGCAGCTAAGAATAAGGAAATTCCTAGCACTGGCACTGTCTATTTTAGAAACAATTGCACACTCTCTACTAAGTAAGTTTAATTTTTTTTTAATCTATTGTGTGGAATAGTACTCCTTAAGCAATGGTAAAAAGCAAGTAGACAAACAATGAAATAGAGGTAAAAGTATGCCTTCCTCTTTATATTAAAAACAAACAAAAAAAAACTGCTAAAGCTAAATAGATTTTTTAAAATATAGCTATTAAATTTACTTTTAATCTGGTCATAGC